>JANHZU010000891.1:27494-43339 GCA_032468055.1 Acrochordus granulatus
ATGATGGATAAGCAATTTTTTAAAAAATAACTAGCTAAAATACTTTTACAAATATCAAAAAATCCTCAACTGTATGATACACACAGAAAATTCTAAATTTAACCCCAGTTACATTACTAGCCAGGTTTACTTATAAAGCAGTCTTTTCTATAACACTTAGATGGTCCACTGTTATGATTTTACATACAGTACTGCAATTCCATGTGATCCTATGGAAGGACTTCATTTTTAAAAAATTCTGTATGCCATCATAGGAATAACAGAGTTGGAAGAAACAACTTCTTCTATTAAATCCAGTCCCCATTTCACATATTCCAGAATCCATACTAAAACACTTTTGACAACAAACTTTGTAGTTTCAACTTAAATACATCTGGTGAAGAGAAGTCTATAATTTCTTCTGGCAAACATTAATATACAAAATAGCAGTTTAGTTATTTTTACCATATATGTTCTGTTTGACAACTTTGAAATGTAGCCATTAACTTGAGTGGCGTTAAACTACAGAACTGAGGGACATAAATGAAATCATAAAGTGAAAAGCATGTTACCTTTATCACATGGTAGGGATTAATTCAGCATTCTGTAACAAAAGACAGGAAAGATTCACCTCCTATAGTTAAAAATAGGAATAAAGACTAAATTTCATGCTGCTGCATCACAGTGATCCTCTTGGAAGATAAGTCATCACCCACTAAGTTAAAGTCAAATAAATCTACAAGTTCTGTTATATGTATGTATATACATGTGTATGTATGTGTGGCAAATCTTATAGTTTCACCCAAAGGTGAATTTAAAGTAATATGAAATCCAGTGCTATCTTAAAGGGTTGGTGTGGTGTTGATTCACTATTCCTGAACACAATCTACTTACAGTTCTTTATTTTAGGAATGTAGAACCTATGATACCCAGCAGATCATGCATAAAATCCAGTAGTATATAAAATGCAAGTTTGTGTTTACTATCTTGAAAGGCTGTTGCTGATCCATATTTTATTGGCAGTCAGGTTAGACTACCTCTGTCATCTGCACAGATCACCCTAAAAAGGCAGGTTTTGTGAACCTCCCCTAGAGAGCAGTATGTTTTTCACCTGATTTCTCTTCTTTCCCTTTAAATCAATACTAGACAACCTGTGAGCCATTGGGTTATCTTTTCAGAGATATTTTCTTATCTAAACAGAAAAATGGAATTACCAGGGGCAGACAAAAAAGCAGTGCAAACAAGAATGACTTCGAACTTCCTCCAGCTTCCCCATTGATGTTACTTGTGGAAAGCTAAAGGTAGCTTGGAAATCACTCCTCCTGCTTGGTTGACTCATGGAATTGCATGCCATTTTGCTGAGGGGAAGGAGAACAAAGGGAGCTATGGACCACAAGGGAAATTGCAGGCCTGCTCCTCATCCTGGCATGTCCCCAAGATTCTCTCACTCCACTGGTGCCCCCCAGTTTCTCTTCCTCACTATCAGACATCCAAGTTGCTCCCTCGTCCTCTACTACCCACCCATCTCAACCTTAGTTTCAAAGCAGCCAGTTGCCACTCAAACTCTCCTGATGGGCCACCAGCCAATTGGATGCAGGGGCCAGAGGGAGATGGGAAAGAGGGTGGGGTTACATCCCTCCCATCTTTCCTTGCACCATGCAACCTACCATTTCTGGGAAGTCTAGTTAGAAGGCATGGTGGCAATGAAATGACCACAAGTTCCCCAAATTTCCTTCACATGTGAGTCTGTAAATGAGGCCATTAGAATTACCTTGGTTCTATAATTATTGCCCTATATTTTCCAGTTTGCAAAATTGAAGGTTATAAATACACACACACACAAATTTTAGTAGCATATATATTAGGTGTCATTTATAACATGCACAAGCTTATACTCAAATGGATTCTAATTAAAATTCAATTGAAGTAGGGTCTATCCAAAGCAGATACTGAGAAAAGATGAACTGAGAAAATAACTTCCACTCCGCCCAACTGAACTCAGTTGACTTTATGGACAAGTCCATGTAGAATTTTTTGGCAACTGGTATGGAAATGATATGCCATTACTTTTTACAACTTCTCAATCTAGATATAACATGTATTGCTTTCTTTCTATATTCTCACAATTGTTTCTGAATATATTACACATATTGGGTTAATACGCCCATGCTTAAATTTGACATGTATCTGACTGAAAAGTGATTAACAGTGCAGCAGTATAAATGGAAGGAGGTATCAATGGCACTTGATAAAACAAGCCTAGTTTATAACTAATAATAAGAGAGGCATTAGCTATGTGGGGATGTATTCAATTATTTCGCAATACCTGCTGACTGTCTAGCTGAATGAAGGCATTCGCCTTATTAACAAGGATTCATCAGGGATCTTTGAAAACATTTGTCTCCAGGGATGATCCATAGCAAAAATGCATTCTATATCCATATTTATACATAGCCAATGTTTTGGCTATGTATAAATGGATTTTTACATGGCTATGTATAAATGGATTTTTACTGATAGTAATTTAGAAACTGAAAACAATAAATGCAGCTTCTACTTCAGGTTGTCTTCTGAAGACGATTTTGGGAAGGATCCTTTTAAGAACTCAGATACTAATCTGCATATTTCAAATTGCTTATATTACAAATATTTAATTATCACATTGCTAACCTTCAGTCTAAGCATTTGAAAAAAGGCTGGCTATAGCATGCCACTGCAATAAGATATCCAGTATCCTCTCATTAGAGAGGGATGGAAAATGGGAATGAGGCCTTCCTCCTTTGTAAAAGTAGGCCAATGTGCACTTCCTCATTGTTTTAATAATGCTCATCTCTTTTCACAGGCATAATTAATCCCATCTCTTCAGACTGGATTGGGATAGAATCACTGAATAAATGAATAAGTAAATAAACATTCAAACAGGAAGCCTAAATTATCTTTTTCAGCCATGTTTTGCAATTAATTTTGAATAAGACTTCTTTTATTGTTGTACTAGTAAATACAAAATTAATTGTTCCATCTCAGAGAAGCATTATAATGCTAATTAAAAAACTGTCATGTAAGCTGTTACATGTAATAAATAATAGTAAGAGTCAGTAATTTGACCCCGCTAGTCTTGCTATGCTGCCTTATTATGATATGTGTTTTTGTATAGGTGGGTGAGATGAATGAAGAATACTGACAGAATCTTCCCAAATACCTCCATACTCAACAGGAAGTTCCAGTTTCAAATTGTGTGCTAAAACATATCAATGGACAAATAATAACCATGTCAATGAACAAATGCAGATGAAAGGAATATATTAAAATTCTGTACATTAGAGATATCGGCATCCAAAATACTTTCAAAGATATTCCTATTTATAAGATCCTCTAGTACTAAAAACTGTAATTATAGTAGCACTCTGGTTATTACCAAATTAAAAAGTTATAGATATTGAAAGAACACAAAAATACAGCAAGCAAGAAACAAATAATCAGTAAAGGTTTTAACCATGCAATGCCAGCAAAACTGGAGACTGACAAAATGACTTACAGATTGGAAAAAGTCAGTCTACCTAACAGTTTAAAAAACAAGGTTTAATTGTGCAAACTATTGTACATTATCTTTAATTTCATATGGTAGCAAAATAATGCTTAGAATTCTGCAATGCAAAATAGAGCTTTGCATGAAAAGGGACATGCCATATTTGAAACTGGTTCAGAAAAGGCTGTGAAATAAGAGAATGTATATATTGAAGTAAGATGAACTGGAAGAAGGTGAGCATGGCTTTAAACTGGAGGAAGAAACATCAATAATCTGCATTATGTTGATATTACTTTGACATCTCAAAATGCAAATGATCCGCAAACTTTAGTAAAAAAAATTAGAGCACAAAAATGGCACTAAGAGTAAATATATCTGAAATATTGTAACTGCAAATAGCCACTGAATTGACAGTGAAGATGCTACTAGTCTAGTCCAGTATTTTTTTAGGATTGACTGTCAGAAATAAAGGAATATACAATATGATAATAACCTGTTACTTGAGGAAATCAACATTTTTCTTCTACTTTAACATCATTTGCAGAAACATGAAACTTTTTTGTTAATTCTTCATCTGATATTACCAAGCCATGGTGAGATGCTATTCTAAATACTGTCATACGTAAGTCTTGACTCACTTGGGCCTTATAAAACTTGCAATACATCTTTGATAAACCCCATTAATATCAACAATAGCCATAAGCTAGATAGTAAGACTTGAAGGCCAATATATCTGGAGGACAACAGAATGGGGAAGGTTGATTTATACAGCTGTTTATAAGTTTATAAATGTTGATTTATAAACGTTACCTAACATTTGACAATGGCTAGGAATCACATTTAGCTGCCCCAAAAGCAGCTAAAGTCAAAAGAGCTATATTTATTGACACTTGTATACAAAATGGTATGCAATTTGGGAAACTGCAATGGATATTTTGCCTTTTAACAATACTTAAGGTTTTTTTAAGTGAAGAAAATGAAGAGGTTTGTTTGGTGATTAGCCTGATCAAAGATGCATCTATTTTTTTTATCTTGAAAGCAAGAATAGTGGAAAAACTGTTTCTAACTCTTTCTAAGTATTTCTTGTGTATTAGAATTTCTCCCAGTTTCTGCAATGCAAACATAGCCTGCAATATGAAATGGGAATACCAATAATTGAATTATTTTGATCTTTATTGCTTTGTTTTCAATTATTTGTTGTAAAATAAATCTTCATAATACAATTATCTAAAGAAGGAGTGGTTTATTTGCTTTAGAGTCAATTTGCCAAAAGATTATCTAATATCTTGTACATTTTATACTGTATCTGATGTCTTGATTGTCATAGATTATTTAACAATTTCTACTAACTTTTCCCAACAGGATTTCTGAACAGCATTCTTTCTTCTCCGAGGTGAAGTGCTCACCCTGGGATACAGTATCATTATATTTTGAGTTTCATGACCTCTGCTCAACAGCAATCAGTAGTGGTTTAATCAGTATGGTATAATGGTGTATATTGTTCTGATTATTCTTCAATGTCGCAGCAAAGAGGTGGAGTTCTTGCCTTGGAGATGCTGTTCTTGATTACATTCTTGATACAAAGATCTGTATAAAGTATGTATAAAGTTTATAACATAGTTATAAACTATGTATAAAGTGGTGGCTTAAAAAGTTAATGAACTCTTAAAGGAAATTTAACACCCAGATTATGAGAAACAATAGTTTTACTTTAGTCTGTGCTGGTTAGGTAATATTAAACTAGTTCTGGGTGTTACGATTTAAGGATGGAATTAACACATTAGAATACATATAGAGGATGGTTACTAAGATGGTATATTTAAAGAAACAATGTATGCCTACCTCAGCCTTGAATTAACCAATAATAACCTTGAATAAACCAAGCTTATTAAGCAAAATAAGCAAATGGCTAGGGCACAAATGTAAAGAGGATTCCATAGAATGCGCCCCCTCATCTATCATGCCCTCAACACCTTCACTGCCATGCTCAGCTTTAGTCAATTTTTTTTGTAATTTCCTTCTCTGTTATGTTAAAAAAAGATTTTCTTTAGCATGGTGAATTAGATTTGAAGGTGATATCACATTTGTTTCCATCTCATGGAACAAGTATTTTGCTTCCATCAAGGGTCATCATTGTTGGGCTATGCAAGGGCATCAATTGACCTTAACCACTTTATACAAAGTTTCTGTATCAAGAATACAATCAAGAACAGCATCTCCAAGGCAAGAACTCCACCTCTTTGCTGTAACATTGAAGAATAATCAGAACAATATGCGCCATTATACCATAAAATGTGAAAGCTGTACATCATAGTTGTTGCTCCGTGGGGCAAAACTAGAATAAATGATTGGAAAAGAAAATATATTGGTAAAGAAGAATATATTGTTAAAGAATTAGGGATTACTTCCTGTGATAATTTTTGAGATGAATATCTTTCTCAAGTTCTTGAACATAAGATTGTTGTATTCCTTTCCTTCCCACTGCCTCTTAAAACTATAATTACATTTTTCAAACAGTACTTCAAGGATTTCAGTATAGTCAAATTTGCATCATGAAATCATGTTCAGAAATCAGAGAAAAAGAAAGGAATCATAAAGAGAGAAAAAAGCAACAGGAGTGACAGTTGCTCCTGGTCCATATTAGAGTGTAACTGCTTCTTGGAAATGGGACTAGGAGCCCCAATCTCCATTATCATAAAAAAAAAGTTGCTGTGGCATCAGGTTATACTGCAGAATGGGAGAACATTTAAATATTGAAATATATCTTGATACTGATATGAATATTCTTAGTCTTAACCCCATAGTATTGGAAAAATATGCATTAAGTTCTCTAGGAGCTTTGAAAACCTACTGTTAATATATGTGTTCCTTTTTTGAGTTAGAATGTAGCAAAACAAATAATTGTACTTTTCATGCAGAAGTTAAAAGGGAGGTACAAGGAAGAGTTTCAGATATAAAGTGAAAAGGGTTTGTTCTGTCCCTTGCAGTTTTTATTATCTCTTGACTGATCCTGAAACTATGAAATGAGAACAAAAAATGCATGGGTCACAGCAGATAGTCCCTGTTGTCTTTTGATCTATGTCATTCACTCTCTTTCAAGCAAGGCTCTTTAAGTTCAACAGCCAATGGCCTTGAAAGATGCTTTTAGATAAGACTGTTCATTCTGTGCTTCTATTACATGGAGCTAATTCTGAACTGTTCTTATAAGGAATGCATGGATTCCTGATTAGTGAATACATTAATTGAGGCAGTTTATACATAAATTGTACACTATAAGTTTTTGGAGCATTAATCTCTCTCAGGGGCATTAATTATCTTTTGAGGCATCATTAAAATTATGAAGATACTTTAGGCAAAGCATAACTGCGTGGCAACAAGATGACAGTGGAGATAAATGAATCCTGACAGGACACTGATCAAAGAGAATAGCAACATGGTGGTTGTTGCAGTGGTTTATGGAAAGGAAGGAAATTAAAATCCTGATTTTCTGCCATCTGAATGCAGACATAATGCTACAACATATTACCTTATCTATTTTCAGTATAATAACTCCGTCAGAACAGTTTGCGAAGGTGCATTTTATAAATAACTGGCAACCTTTTATGCAGCAGGAATAAACTGAACTACAAGTCCCAGCATTCTTAACTATTGTTGGCTGAATTTCAGGAAACCCCAACTCATATCTAGCAACAATTCAGCAATTCTCAGAGGTAATAGTAGCATATTTTTGAATTAACAAACCTGGAATAATATTGCTTCCTATGCAGTACAGCCTTCATGTGAATGCATTAGAAGGAACTATCAAGGTGCATGAGAAGTTCTACAGCACAATGACTGCAAATTTAATTAAAAAAATGAAATGGACATTGACCTGAGCTGACTGGTACTTTATTAATCCTTGAATAATTAATATCATAAAAGTAATGCTTAATATTCTACAACAATCTTTAATCATCAAAGTAATAAAAATATTTATTTCTAAAAAACACATCAGTGTTTTTTTATTACAACACTACTTCAGAAAATTCTGAGTACCCCTCCCTCCATTTAACTGCTAATTGTACTTATGCAGGAGATTCTCAGTATTTATATATATTTATTAACCTACTTTTGCAAGCTCTAGTTGTTCCTTCAACATTAAAATGAACAACACAGATCATAAGAAGCGGTCTCTCCTGCAGGGAATAGACATAACTGAAATAGAAATAATTTAAATATGCAATATTATGTACCAGAAGAATTTGGAATAATAGAAGAAGTTGTAAACCAAGCTTTCTAATTGAGGAAGGTAGCTGAATAATTTCAAAAACATATTTGAATATTTGTTTTATGCTATTAATTCTGTGAAGGAGATTGTAGCCATCCCAATTATGATAGAGAATTTGTAGGTGCAAATGTTCTGTACAAGCTCCATATTAAAACATTTCCCTCTTAGGTAATAAGAGGATCAGAAAGACAAATTATTAAGAAATATAACAATGATAATTTGTTAGTAAGAACTAATAATTCTTAGTTAACCTAAAAAGCAAATGAGAAAATGAACCAACATTAGTGATTTAAAACTCTAAGTATGGGGTAAATTAGATGATATTATAGAAATTTGTTTTTTAACAATTAATTTTAAGTAGTCCATATGAGTCCAGGGCAGCTAACTCCCAAACAAATATATTAGAGAAATAAACATAATTGCCAGTTCAGCCTAAATTGTTTTTTCCATGAGATGGTCTTGCAATTCAAGTGTGATTTATCTAAACTGCCAGGGCCCTGGTAAATTTACCCACCCTTCCTTCCAATACCACCACACTGAACCTTTCTGAAGATTCAAGGTAATTTGCAATATTAAAATAAACAAAATGTTCAGCTTTGGGCCCTATTCTTTTTTGAGTGTTTATTCTCAAATAGAGCCACAGCTGTTTAGTTCCTTACGAGATTTCAGAATCTCTATTCAAGCACTGATATTTGAGGTCATATCAATAACAATTTTTTTAATGTCACTGTGGTGATTTCACTTTTGGCTCTTTTTATGCTTTCATATCTGGATATGTAATTGTAATTATCTAATATGTATTTTTCTCTGTTATTGCAATGCATAAAGTGACACTTGACCCACATATGATGTTCTGGAATATTTTTTTAAGATGGCAGATGGGATGGATGGACAGATAGATAGATAGATGATAGATAGATAGATGCGGAGCGTGGAGCTCCTGACAGCTCCTTGAATAAATGTGGAGGCCTTTTCTCCCCTTTGTTTTTACCCTGGATCAGCTATTTGGTGGCCGGGAACAGCAGCACAGCGCAACAATGATGGAAGCCAAGAATCAGATATTCAATGATGGAAGCCAAGAATCAGATATTCAATGATGGAAGCCAAGAATCAGATATTTGGCTGATTCTTGTCAAGGGATGAGGCCTCAGGAATGTGGTGGCAGCAATGGCAGCAATGGCAGACCTGAGAATCAGCTGTTCAGCAGCCAAGAACTTAGTGGTTTGAAGGCTGAGGACCTCAGGAGTGGCCAGGAACAATCGCGAGGTGGCAGTGATGGCAGCTGTGGTGGTGGTGGCAACAGAGGCTGGGAATCAATTGTTTGGTGGCAAAGGCCTCCAGGTGCAGCCAAAAACAGTGGCACAACAGGTGGTTGTGGCAGTGGCAGCAACGGATGCTGGAATTCAGCTGGAGACCTCCAGAAGCCCCAGGAAGAGTGACATGAGAGCAGCAATGGTGACGATGGTGTTCGTGGCAGTGGAAGCTGCAAATCAACTGTCTGGGCAGCCAAGGCTTCCAGAGGTGGCCAGGAGCAGTGGTTTAGCAATGACAATGGGGTTATTGTGGCCACTGGAAAGGACAGAGGAGATATTGGTTGGCCATGTTGGGAGAACTGTAGACCCGTTTGGTTGATGCTGCTCCAGGGTGAGACCTGGCGCCAGCATGGCCAGACTGTGTGTGTATATTTATGGAGGGAGCCCTTCACCCAAGGTGAGAGTTGGGTGAAGGGACTATGAGTTTGCCCCTCTAGCTAGGTGTGAACAGGTTTGGTATATGATTGCATGTGGTTGTTTGGAGATGGCAGAGCATTCTTATATTTTCCTTTCTATTTTTTCTTTTTACCATTTTTCTATTTTTTGAGGTTTTTGTTTTTTAAATTGTAATTTTAATACAATTGCTGTTAAAAAAAAGAAAACAACTTAATGGCATAATTTAGAAGACCCAAGAGTGAAATGTACAACTAAGTATCATCAGCATCCTGATGATATATGATGCTTGCTGACAAATGACCTTGCTGAATAATTTCATATCATTAAACAGGAGCGGGGAAAAAGTTGAGAAATGCAGGATCCCACAAAGCAGAGGTCTGGGATTGGACCTCTCCCTCCAATAACTACTAGAACCAATCATGGAAGAAGGAGGAGAACCATTGAAGAATGGTGATCCCCAATCCCTACTCCTTACCCATCCCAGAAAAATAATGTGACTATAGCATTGAAGGATGCTGAGAGATCAAGTAAGGTCAGGATAGAATAATTATCTACCAGAAGTCAACTACAAGTGCAATCAATGCTATCTTAGTACTTTAACCTGAAATCTGAGGGTAACTGATGCACTTCCTTCAGAGCTCCTTAGAACAGCCTATAGAGGAAGATTGGAAACTGTACAAAAACTCTCTAGTACTATTATATACATCAATGACTTTTTGAAGATTGGATAGACAACCACTTTCTTTTAGGCAGGTGGAACTATTTCTTCCTACAAAGAAGCATTTACCACTGCCTGAGTTCAGTTATAATATCAACTCCTAGGAGGCATAACTAACCAGGAGGGATATGGATCTAACACCACTCAACATTCCAAACACTCTCAGGAGTCAATGGATTGAACACAGACAGGGTAAATGGATAAGCCAAAAGCTCCAAGGTTAAGAGAGAGTGATCAGTCTATGACAAGGGACTGATTATAGCATCTCCCAATTTCAGATCATGTTGCCAGTGTCTTGAGATAAAAGCCCAATCTGATGTATGACTTCCATTATGAGTCAGGCTGTCAGTTGCCTGGATGATGTCCATGGGACCCAGGAACTGCTGAACTGCTTCTGACTTTGAACCAAACAAAGGCAGATTGGAATCAAGCAGGACCATAAGCCTGAGGAATGCCATGCCAAACCAGCCTTGCCATCAAGCGGCAGCTCAGGCAGAGAAGCTGCTGTGTGGTAGGAAGGTTGGTACATGAGCATTAATTTTTTCCCTACACTCCAGCATCACAAATAGGGTGTCAGATCTGGTTATCCGTAGAACAGCTGTCCTCGAAGCCACCTGTATGACAATGACTACAGCCCTACCACCACCTCAGAGTCTAAAGAAGGCATATTTCTGAGGTGAAACCTATGTTCCCCAACCAGGTCTCAAGTAATACATGCCAGATCTGCCCTCTCATCCATAGTTACTATTTTGAAAATTCAAAAGCTAGACATTCTATAAAACATCCTGACTTACAGCTGATTTGTTTTTTTAAAAAAACAGATTTGAAATATAGTCCTATTTGGATCAAACTGTACAGACTGATTATTTTTACTGTTACTATAATAGATTTCTAGTATTCTTCCATCCTTATATTATATGTGCTATTGTTGGAAAAAGGTTGCAGAAAACTCTCAGAAAAGTTTCCTAGGGAGGAAGGAATACATGGATTCTCTCTAAAACAGAAAATACCTGGTTTTCCAGTTTTGCTTTAGAGATAGCATACTCATGGGATAAAAAATCAGAAAGATTGCCATCTTTGTTCATTTAATAAATCCTTATAGGCAGGCAAGGAGAACTGAGTGGTACATTTGGGAATAAACCTGTCCATCAATGATAGGCATGATTTAATTTGATATGGTTATTTTTAGATGACAAACTTATTCAGGTTTTGAGTTATATTAATCAATTATATGAACATCTGTTGATTTCAGAAATGCAACCCATCATTGCAAATTTCTTCTGTCTCTTTCCAACAAACTTACTTTTATTTAAATCTAAATAGTTTGGTAAATATTACCTGTGCTTTTGTATTGTTTCACTGTTTGCGATAGAAAGGCTTTTCTCATTAACAGTACAGCAAGCTACATTATTAATTTGGAATTTTATCCAAAGTTGTTTAAAATCTCTCAAACTAGATTTCATTTCCAATGTACTCTTCTAAGACCATAACTATAGGATCAGGATGAGTTAAGTTCACTCAACTTACTATTATTTGTGTGTACAAACAAAGATAGACTGAATTTAACTACTTACTTTTTTGTAAAAAAAATTAAAATTAGAAAATCATTCTGAAAATTCAAAAGCAAGACATTTATGGAAAATGTTAAGCCATGGAAGGAAAGTCTACTTTTCAAGAATGAGTGACATTTTAGAAATGAGGGGGGAGGTGAAATTTATTTCTGTAAGGGGTCATCCTTCCCCAGCCTGACATCTGTAATGCTTGCTTACAGATTTATTATGCCCAGCCAATTGTGGTGAATTGCAGAAGGTTGTCTTAGAGATGCAAGCAACCATGAGTACTTTAAAATTCTTAGATAAGAAGCTGAAGATTATATTCACCCTTCAACCCAAGCCATTATATATTAGATTCCCCAAAACATTTGCCTAAAGAAATATAGAAGAATGTCTTACAACTTTTTTAGGTTAACAATAAATTGAGTCCATTGCAAAATCAGCTCCCTCATTCTTATAAAAAAAACATATTTGGTATCTTGTTTCTAATATACAGGAATTTGATGTTTTCAGAAGCAAATATATCCAAAGTCATGTAAGTTCTAAAGGGATATCATAAGTCACTTTCTAATAGCAATTCTTTTCTGCTGTTTTAGAGAATTAGTAGTACTGAGTTATATGAGAATTATACTTATTTTAATATTTCTTAATCTGCTGCTGTATAGACTTCCCAGTCATCATGGCCAATAGCCACAATCTGGTTACAATTAGTTTGGGAAGGCTAGTTTATTGTGTTATAGCCATGACCCCCAGCCCCTAGTGACAATAATGGAAAATTAACAATTACATTATATTATAGGACCATGCTAAGACTTTACCATAGAATCATACAGTTGGAAGGGACATACGAGGCCATCAAGTCCAATTCTCTGCACCTTTACCATCCTTGATAGATAACTATCCATATCAGGTTTACAAACCTCCAGTAAAGGGGACGAAAGCATTCCATGCATTAAGCTGTTTCTCTGATTGACAGCTCTTATTATCAAGAAGTTCCTCCTAATGTGTGATCTGTACCTATATCCTTGAAGTTTCATCCCATTAGCTCTAGTCTTACCCTTTGGATCAAATGAAAATAAGTCTGAACCCTCCACAAGTTCAGAAGTTGTCTCTCTGATATTTGAAGTAGCTATTACATCACCTCTCAATCTTCTGTTCTACAACTTTCTTAGAACCAGTCTCACACATTTGCCTAGAAATAGAAGAATAGTATTAAAGAACAGTGCAGGATTTTTGTAGTGACATTTTCAGGGTTGCAGAACCTGTCAATATATATGCAGTATAACAAGACTAGATATAATATTCTCCCTTTTTAGTATAGCAAACATCTGTGAGGATATTTATATTTAAAATATTATATTTTAAAATCTCACAATATATACTTTATTCCTATCCTCCCTTTGTATCCTACCATAATAAAGTCCAGGATTTTTCTATATTGTCTCCTAAAAATAGCCATCATTGTTGCTATTCTAATGTGAAATAGTTAAATCTGAGAAATAACAAGAAATAAAGTCTGCAGATAAAAAAAATAAAGAGAAAGAAAAGAGAATAAAAATGTTAGTTTAGCACTTTCTTATGCCTATGGTCAAGATTAACAGTCATTTATGTCTTTCACCCCTCCTTCCTTCACAATAAAATTGCAGAATGGCAAAAAACTGTAGTAGTAAGAAATAGTCTCTCAGGGACCTATGCAGATATTTAAATTTTGAATTATAGTGTTTCACAACCCAAACAATGGGTTGTTATCTCAGCTTGTCTATTTTACCTCCATTCCTGTGAAAGACAGCCAAGAATATTTTGCTGTCTTAGATAGAATAACAAATGCTCCTGCTCTCTTAAGACTTGACAAAAAAGAACAATTCTCCACAAACATTTCTACTTGACAACATTAATAAAGGCTTCACTCCTATCCTCATTTGAGATTAAGGTCCTGGTACATCAGTGGATAGGCTTTCAGGTAGAGTGTACAGGGTTGCAAAATATATAACTAATGATTTGTCACCCTTTTATATATAAATCAGCTGCTTGAGGGAGCCACTGTAGTGGTTGCATTTGGATCAGATGAAAAAAAAGCTTTTGCTTACCAAAAGCACAAACCATAATTAATTATTAATATGCAACACACTCTGAAGAACGTTTAAAGCAAGAATCTTTCAAGTGAAATTCAATTCCTAGTGCTCCATGGAGATTTTTGTATAATTTGCCTGGCAAAAATACAGAAGTAGTTTGGCCACTGCCTTCTGCTAAAAAGGTTTTCTTTAATTTAGTTCAAAATAACACCCTATTAGCCACAGCCAAAACATGACTATAAAAGACAAATTTTATTTTTATTTTGCTTGTTGGATTTTATTTTGTTTGTTCTGTTTTCATTCAAGAAATGAAAGATTTATGGTCAAATGGTGCAGAATGTAAGTGCACTAACTGATATGCAATAATGGAATTTCAATGAAAGAAGAATATGAAATCTACACCAAATATTAGTGAAAATTGGTATAAAACTGATATATTGAAAAGTGCACTCGGTTCCTTCTGCAGAAAAATAGTTAATAGTTTGTATTTTAAAAGTTGATCTGAGTTTAACCCATTTGGCTACTATTTTGAAGTTATAATTCTATACATGGGATTATACATTTTTATTCACCTATCAAATCCTTCCCAAGGACCTGGGATAGTCAGATGTTGTTATTTAATAATATTAAAGGTAATGTCATAGGATATAAGCTGTTCCAAATATGATATTGTCAGTGCTAATGGTATTCAAATGATGCACAGATTAGTATATGTGGGTAATCAATAGCTAGATTCAGAGTCTAAGACTGGTAGAAGTTTAATTATTCAAGTCCTAAGCAAGGACCTAAGAATTATTAAGGTAGTAGTATCTACGAATATAAGTAGTTCCAAGCAAGATGGGTTGTTTTGCAAAATTAGAGTGGTCAGCTCTGATACATTCAATATTTCTAGATATTGAGGAAGTCCTTTAAGTATCACTCCAAGAGCTCCAGTCACACTTGGTATAACAATGGATTGCTTTTTCCATAAATCTACAAGTCCTGATATTTCATAATTTTTTCTAAATGTTTTTTCTCAATCCAAGCATTACAGAGTATTGCAACACCAATGAACCACATTTTCTTCTTTTCAATAATCAATCATGTTATGAATAAGATTCATATTTGGATCTTAAGATCCTATAAGATCTTAACCTGCTTATTTTCCAAAATCTTCTCAACTTGATGGTCCCAGTATTTTTTACTAAATTCAAGCCAAATCTCTGCCCATTTCCAGTGAATAATTCTGGAACTTGCTCATGACCCTGCTTGTGGTGAGTTTGTGAAATTTTGCTGCAGACACTAATCAGATTAGTCAATTGTTTCATCCTTTTCACTACAAAGTTGACATTTGCTGTTGTTTGTTCCATGATGAATTTTTGCTTTCATGCAATTTGTTGGCAAATATCTTAATCCATTACAATAGAGCCTTCAGTTTCTTTCTTTAACATGCCGGACCGTAACAAACTCCATGTGGGTTTTTTTAAATCAACTTTTCCTCTATATCCTCATTGCTTGTTCCTCATTGGCTTGTTCTTCCAATTAACAAACTGATGGTCAATTTTTTTTCTATATTTGGCCTTCACCTTTGTTGTTTTCAAGAGCTTTCCTCAGTCAATTGTTTTCAGTCTGACTTAATGTCTGACTTTGTCAATGCTGATGGTAAGGAAAGGACATCACTGGCAAACAGATTAAACTATGCAAAGGCCTTATTGGCCATAGCTTCCGCCTGCTTATCAAGAGGGAGATGTGAATCTATGAAGACTGCCAGATTGCACATCAACCTCAAATGGGGAAGTGCAATTTCCAAAGTTAGAAATTCAGTATCTTCAGAACCAGATAGTCCCAGTACATACAGGCAGAAATTGTTGCTTGGAGGCTGCTTGAAGCCTCCTAATAACTGATTTCTGCCCTGATTTCATATACAGTGGTACCTCACAAGATGGGTAACTCACAAGATGAGAAACTCGCAGGACGAGCAAAAAATTTAATCAAAAAATATTCCGCTAGACGAGCTGCGACTCATGAGATGAGGAAACTTC
>JANHZU010000891.1:59579-72887 GCA_032468055.1 Acrochordus granulatus
GCATTTGGAGTGAGGTGAATATGACAAAACTCTGTCATATCAGCTCTAGGTTAATTGTGTGCTCTAACACCTCATTGGATCATAACCCAATCTGAATGAAGTATTTTTTTAAAAAAAGTTTAGAATCATAAAAGAAATTTACACCACAAGCAAGACTTTTACTTAGACTTTATCTGCTGTTTCCTTTCCTTTCCTTTTAATATGAGCAACAAATGCCAACTCTCTGATTTCTCCATGTTCTGTCAGGAGATAGGTGTTGGTCCTCTCTCTGCTGTTTTGCTGTTTTTGCCTATCATTAAATGGGAAGCACCATAAAGTTAAAACATGTGGAGTACTGGTGGCTCACAGGCTCATTGCAGTACTGCATAAATCACACATGCTGGCGGTTCAGTGCTGCTGCATCAGCTCTTTAGGGAGTCAACAGTGGAATGGCAGCAGATGAGGCTGTCCAGGGATTGGAGTGATGTGTATGAGCCCACATTAGTTTAAAATAGCCGATAACTGCTGCTCTGATCTTACCCACTATTCAAGGCTGTCTCATTCATAAGGTGATAATGAGATGAAAGCAACATCATGAGGATGCTATAGAAAAAACATATTTCCAGGATATTTTTGCATTATGTTTAGAAGTGGAACATGAAGAAAAGCCTCTACAGTTTGAGACCAAAAAATCATGATGTTCTGATGAGCCATGTACATGTTTCTTTGTTAAACAAAGGAAGCAAACATATTAATACGTACTCTAGAACTTATCCCTCAGATATCAGAAAGATCAGGCAATGGCCCAAAATAATTTTGCAAAGTTTTAAAGTGTCATAGGATTTTTCTTTAGTAATGCTAAAGAAAAATCCTATGACACTTTAGAAACAAGCCTAGTTATTATAACATAAATTCCTAGTAATCACAGTTCACTTTATTAGATGAATGGATTGTATACCCCATAATATGTACTGTATATGTGTTTTTGGCAGTCATTTCTGCTTAATTCTTGCTTCTGTGTGGATCTCCACATTTTCCACCATCCATGTATATGTGATAAAACTACTTTTACTACTGATTCAACCAATGCTAATAATCTAAAATACGAAATTTAAGTCTATAATGAAGAATCCATTCACATCTGATTCTGCAACCAGTGTTTAACTCTGAAAACTGTCTGCATGATGGTGCATGGCTGAGTGCAATATACATGAAATCTGTCAAAACAAATCTGTGCCCACTGTTCTATTTAGAATGTTAACAAATACAGGCTATTTTCAACAAAGATTAAATGTGGTAAGAATATTGGGTAAGAAGAAAATAGACTAAGCAGGGATTTTGTGCAAATTAAGCATGAAACAGAAGTTGGTACCCTCAAAGAGAAGCAGGACTGATAATGTAAGGATCATAGGAAATGAAGGCTTTTTATGCCACACTGAAGAGCTCTTTTGTTAGAATTCACATGTTTCACTCTCAAAACTGATTAAGCCTTAGAAATTATGAATGTTCTAACTTCTCAAAGCTCTTAAGCACCTGAATAGTTTTAATAGCCAAAGAACAATTCCATTATGATTATTAATTTGCCTGATGTTAAGCATATTTCTGAGTGATTTAAAAATGAGAACATAGGTATCAAACCAAATTACTTAATAATATCACCATAATCAAGTATTGCTTTGTAAGAAAAGAAATCAAAATATTTTGTCACTCTGCAAGCTTGGAACCTCTCAATAGTGGGCAAAAACATAGGAACATAACAAAAACCTTGATGAATCTGACCAATAGCCCATTAATTTGGGGTTTTGTTTTTCAGGAGCCAACTAGGCAGGAGTAGCACATGAATACAAACTTCTTGTGTTTATTTTCATCATCAGCTGGCATATTTAGGTATATTATTTCCAATATTGTACTACAAAGATTTTTTATTGGGAGTTCACATCTATCAGAAATATAATAAAGCATTTATAATAAAAATAACCACACAACAATAAAGAGGTCAGTATGAGAACATCAGCAATTCCCTCTGAAATACTTATTGTTAACAGCTTGGGGAAAGGCAGTTGAATGGGGCAAACTGAATTTCCAAGAAAAAGTTATTCCAGAATACAGTCAGACATATAGAACAAGTGTGCCTACAAGGCTTTATCCCTTTATCTCATGAAACTGAAGGATCACATACAGAATGATTGAGTTGGGCAGCTCTAAATTGGGTATAGATGGCACTCCTGAACAGATGCCAAGGTATACGTTCATAGCACTAAAGATCAATACACCCATTTTGCATTGTGCTCAGATACTAGTAGAGTTCAGTGTAGGAGGTACAGATGTAATATGTTCATGTTAGCCAGTACTTATCACACTTGACAATCTGGGGCCTTTGGTGATCATTGTCTGTAAAAGCAAATGGACCACCCTAACCTATGTTGCAAGATGGCAGCTAGCCAATACACACACACACAAAAGTAACAGTGCTTTGCCTTACCTATCACTATGGTATATGCCCTAACGTAGAACAAGCAAAAAATCTGGTTTCCGATCACAAAATGTAAAGTTCTGAAAGAATTAAAATTGAGGTGAAAGATCATTTTGATTCTGACTTGGTCAATGGGTTGAACTGGCCTGGCCTTAGTGATGGTCAGAAGCTGGTTAGGGCTGTTGGGGCGGTCACAGATTTGAATATGAAGGCAGCAAAAAAGAATCCCAAACTGGAGGCTGAGTTGTGACAGTGATGTGACAATCTAGCATTGGGTATCCAAGCCTTACTTGCACATGTCCAGCTGGATCATGCCAAATCTGTACTGCCAGATAGCAAGTTTCTTGTCTGAGAGTTTTACTTATGGGGAAGGAGTTCATGAAAATTCATATATTATTTTAAGGAGCTGCAGCATGACAGGATTTAAGAATCCTGTGCCAAAAGGACAAAGATTATGCTTTTGAGGATGTTTGTCTAAAGTCCTCCCAAAACTTGGAGATTTTGAACATAGACTAGAAATGCCTTTCAAAAGTATTCAAGACTTCTTTTATAAGGAGATTAGTGTGGAATATTTGAAATCAGTTACTTTTCTGAGCAGAAACTGAATGTCAACAGCTATAGGATATTTTGAATCCTGGAAGTACAGATATCATCAAAAGAACTGTAATTTTGCCTGACTGGGATTCAAAAGGGTTCTAAGTTTTTTTGGAAATTTATGCTCAATGCTGTTCTTTATCCATTTGGACAGATACTGTACAAATGTACAGCTGTTTTCAGGAGGAAAGAATACTAAAATGGATTACAGATGGAATAGAATCTGTCCATAAATTAAATATTCTTGAGACAATGGAGACAACTTATACCAGTCAAAGGAGACAATCAAAAACTAAAAACAACAACAACAAAAAGACTGAAAGATCTCCTTGCCATCAATCAATCTGTACCCAGGTAAGCAGGGATTAACATCAAACAAGCAGTAAACAGTACCCCAATCAAGGAACTACCAACTCAGACGAACACTCAAAACAGTATAATCAAGAAACCACCAAGAAGAAAAAAACACTCCCATCAACACTGATAGAGAAAGACACTGAATATAAGCACACAGCAAGCTTCACTCCCTTCGAGCACTGAAGATGTTACTAGCTGGATAATGAAACATCTGCAAGAAAACAACAAAGCTCTGAGAATACCGAGGTTCAACCCTGAGCTACAGATACTCTCTTCTATTGATACTCATGAGACAAACTGAAATGTGACCTCTTTCAGCTTCTTTTACTTGCCTTTCTTCAGCTAAAATGATCTTTTCTCTTTATTAGAATGGCAATTGAGAATAAAAAAGAAAAAAGAATATTCCAGCAAATTTCCTCACACTCACCCAAAGGGAACATAAGACAGAGTCCTTTTCTTCAAATCCAGCACCTTCATAATAGCATTCAGGCTGGAAGTTTATTTGGACTTTGTTGTCTTTTAGAAACAGAGGTCTTAAAGTAGTACTTTTAATGTTTAAAATACTCTATGAAACCCTAAGGCTTTATGTACCATGTGCAAGTGGCTCCAATTAATGATTCTTCTTTTAAAAAAGAGAAGAAAAGCCTTCCTCGATTCCTTTTAGATTTGTTGTTAATTGTGCTGCACTGAACTTTTAGGATTGAAATTATTGGTGAAGAAAAAGTGGCAGTCTTCTTTTGTCTCTGATGTGTCATTTTTTTGCTTTAGAGTTAGGAAAAAATTCCTCTACCTGTAGTTTATATGATATGCAGTCCATATTTTCACAATTGGCACTAAACATAAACAAGGTTGGACAATACATATTTCAAGGAAGAGATAAGCAATTCTTCTATATATTTAGCCAAAAGCACATATTGCTATAACCCTCAGCAAGAGCAGGAAAAAGATTTGGAAATTGGGAGTGGGAGAAGGAAGCAAACCTAGACACTAGCCTTTTTTTTCATCAAAGGCTGCAGTGAAAACATACTGTAGAGAGCATGATGGAATGGGTGCAAATAGGAGAAAGAAATGGAAGGCTCAAAAACAGAGGTGCAAGATTAGCTCCACTTCTATATTATCTAATTGCCTCATCTGTGTTATTCTTCTTTGCTCTTCCAATCACTTATGAGAAAAAATAATAAGCTGGAAGAATCTGCGATAAAAAAATCAGGGCATGCAAGTGAAAGACACTTAATCAGTCCAGGAACATATTTTCCTGGTATTTTTTTTTCTAACTGATGTCACTGATGAGTTCTGTGTCAGAACTCGTAAGAGAAAGTATCTAGGTAAAAGTATAGGGAAGTCAGATCTGGGTGTGGGTGGAGAGTTTGGGATTCTTATTTACCTATTTCTTTTGCTCTTAAAATGAAGCTTGTAGACTTTCTACATACAAATCACAAAATGGGATTGGAATACTTTTAAAAGAAAAGCATACTGTATTCTAAAATGAATGCAGATGGCATGCATTACCCCAATAGGATTAAATTTAGGTCATTATACCCTTTCCCAAAAACTTCTGATTGTTTAAAACATCAGAATCAGAGGGGCAGGGGAGGGACATTCACTAGATTCTACTCTTTTGTTTTTTCAGTATGTTTAAAACTGCAGAAATATAGCTACCATTTTTATTAAAAGCTGCATACTGCAATCAGTCTTAAATGAATCTATTTTCCTTCTTTCCAGTAAATAGTTAACAAACTGAATAGGAATATTATCTTCTCAAAATGGAAACTTGCTACTGTGCATCATCAACATTGGAGGTATTTTTGTTAGAACTCCATGGCAACTCCTGAACATGTTTTGGTAGCTCCTAGAGAGCCGAGTTATTTTTAGCATAAGGTTTGTCCCATAAAATAGCAATGCTGTAGGTCTCTTCTTATTGCATTGAGTTTGAATTCACAAACTGCCATCTTCATTAACAAAATCAGCTAAGTCTGATTCAGACAGGAGTCTTCTGTACCCAAAAGCCCCACATCATCAGCTTAATAGATTGTTCTTTTTCTCCACTTTCGCTATAATTTTGAGCTACAGTACTGAGTCATTCTATATTTGGTGGTTGTTGCTGTGAAATTATTTGTTTCTAAAGAATCTTCTTGGTCATTTTTCTATATTTCTGAAAGCCTTTCTCCACTTGATGTTAACCAGGAAACAGTCATATATTGGCAACATTTCTATTTGAAGTTGGCTGCATTTCATTTCATGTCCACCAAGGTTAAAGTAGCATTTTCTGATTCCAACATCATTCAAGAGCCAATAGTCTATCATCTATTAGGCTTTGGCAGATCCACATTTTCTGCTTCCCCCTTTCCAATATGGGCAACTCATTGCTTCTTATGTACAGAAAGAGATAATGCTTTCTTCATCCTCTGTATTCCACACCTGCATTTTCTAGCTTCAGTTCAAAACTACTGTTTCCAGCCCAAGCAGTCTTTGATACTTTAGAGAAGTTGGTTTTCACTGCTCTATCCCATTGCAATAGACACTCCATAACTACAGTATTTGGCATGCCCATTCCCTAGCAGCTGCTACCTGCCTTGTAAGCCAGGTTATAATGAGCTAGGTAAAGGTTACCCTGCCAATTGTGACCAACTCTAGAATGCATGCTCATCTCCATTTCCAAGCCAAAGAGCCAGCATTCATCCAAGGACGCTTCCGTAATCATGTGGCTGGCATGACTAGATGCCAAAGGCGCACAGACGCTGTTACCTTTCCTGCCAGAGTAGGTTGTACCTATTAATCTACTTGCATTTTTACATGCTTATGAACTGCTAGGTTGGCAGGAGCTGAAGCGGACAACAGGAGCTCATCCTGCTGCATGGCAACGGCTGGGTCTTGAACTCAGGCCGCTGACCTTCCAGCCAACAAGCCAAGCATTTAACTGCTTGAGCCACTGTGCCTCTGATAAGGAGCTACCAAGGAGCTATATTTTCTACTGATCAGCAGTTGCTTTTTTAAAAAAAAATCTTGAGAAGGATCTGAAGATGGCCCACTATGAAAATAAACTATCCTCAATCTTAAACACTTATGTTTCATTCAACCCTGAAATCTCCCAGTGAGGTCCCTTTCTTCTTTTGCCTGGGCCGAGTAAAGAATGATCGCCTTGCATTCCCTGTTTATAGTACTGTAAGGATTCCCTTTCTTTTATTTTTGTAATGTCTTTAAATTGCAATATAGGAACATTACTATGTTTCTATGAAGCTTAAATATCGATTTTCCTTTGCTACAAAGTTTCCATAGACCTACAAAAGAACATAAGGGCAAAATAACAGCCTCTCCTATTGCTTTGATTACTGTAGCTTTGGAGCTGCAATTATATCATAAAGGGAAAATGAAAAGTAGAAAGATTCTAATCTAATGTCACAGCAGATAATGTGAGAAGGATAGTGTTGGTAGAGATAGCCTTGTGTGGAATAACTGAGAGAGCAAAGGCAAGACATGGGACAAGTGAGAACAGAACAATCCCTAAAAGGAAATTCCACATAGGAACCAGCCAGCGCACCAATCAAGTCTTTTGCCAACCACTGCAATCCAGACTGAAGTTGCTTTTAGAAACAGCCAAGAGCACCCTGAAAAAGAAGCAGCATTTTGGAGAAAAGTCCAGCAAATGGCAATTACTAAGAATAAAAAAAAGACAGGTCTGGCAATAGAGAAAAATTGTATGTCCTTGTACCATTAGTAAACTCAGTGATAGGTGAGTGGCATCATAACTCAATAATAGGAAAAAACTCAATACAATGTTAGAATCAAAGTATTTCTTATTCAGCAATTGAGATAAATGAACAGCTTTGATAAACTCCTAATTTTTAATATTACAACAGTGCCTATAAGCAGTCTGATACATTGAACCATGTTGAGAAGCTAGAATAATGAAATTCATGTTTTGTTTCTCCCTCAAATCCTCTCCCAAGTCATCCTATTTATATAATGTCACAGTTAATAAAAATTATACTACATTTTTTTATTCTAAGAGTAATTAAGAAAATGGGATAGTCCCTAAATAATTTCTGATCTTCTGGCTACACTCATCGCAGAGTCCTGATTGATTGGCCAAAACATTATTCATTTTCTTCAGAGACTTAAGGGAAGAGGTGGCTTTCAATTATATTTTGCTTCCCAGGAAGCTGATAAGAATAAAAAAGCACAATTATTATCATTATCAATAATAAAAAGGAGAGTTATGTAATAACATTCAAATAGTAGGTCCAAATTAGTTTCTTCAACTAGATTCACTGCAATGAATCTAAATATATGCTGAAATCTGAAACCTTACTTTGACTGATTGCACTGATTTCATTTGGAATTCTTTGTGTGTAGTTTTATCTTCCTCTTTTCCCCATACTCATAATTTAATTCATTTATTATGTATTATAAACATGTGTATGCCACCTACCTATATCAATAAAATCATAAAAACATCATCATTACAATATACACCATGCCAATATCCAGTTAAGTGACACCTTCATTCCAAAGGCTTGCTTAAAGTCTTTGTGACTTCCAAAATGTCAGGAAGAATGGAGGCATCCTAAAGGGGGCTGCAACTACACTAAGAAGGTTTGCTTTCAGACAGTGTCTCCCTAATTTCACAAAGAAAGAGAATCTTAGCCTACATCTCCTAACTAAAGTTCATTTTATTTACATTAAATTAATTAAAATGAAAAACAGTAATTATGATTATTTTAAAAATGTCTTTCAGCAAAATTCAAAATTTGAATTTGGTAACAACCTCTGGAATCTCTAAGAATCTAAGTCAAAACAGTACTCAGTAGTCATGATCCCAGCCATTCTTCATTATAAACTGATCCAGCTCACTATGCCTGCTCATACCTGTAATTGGATAACCAGTTTTTTGTCTGTCAGGAACAGGTGAGGTGAGGGAAAATTACATCCATACTCAGACAATCAGTACTGGTGCTCCTTAGGGTTGTATACTCTCTCCACTACTCTTTTTCCTCTTACACCAGTGACTGCACCTCTGGAGACCCTTCTGTCAAAATTCTGAAGTTTGTGGATGACACAATAGTCATTGGACTCATTAGAGATGGTGATGAGTCTGTGTACAAATGGGAGGTTGAACAGCAGGCCCTGTGGTGAATATGCTCAAAACTGTGAAGATGACAGTGGATTTTAGGAAGAGTCCTCCTGTTTCACTCTCTTTTACCAACACGGTTTCAGTAGTACAGTCCTTCAAGTTTCTAGGTTCTATAATCTCCCATGATTTGAAATTAACAGCACCATTATTAAGAAGGCACAACAGAGGATATACCTCCTGCATCAGCTCAAGAAGTTCAGCCTGCCTCAAGAACTGTTGATATAGTTTTACAGAGAAATCATTGAGCCTGTCCTTTGTACATCTATAACTGTCTGGTTTGGTGCAGCAGCCATGCAGGATTCCAGTGAGCAGCCAGGACTGCAGAAAGAATAATTGCAGCTAGCTTGCCCTCCATGGAGGACCTGTATATTGAAACAGTCAAAAGAAGTTGGAGAAGATATGTGCAAACCCCTTTCACCCTGGACATAATGTGTTTGAGCCTTTTCCCTCTGGACAGTGCTGTAGGGTATTTCATACTAAAACAACCAGATACAATGACATTTCCCCTCCATGCTTCATTCTGCTGAATACCTGACTCACACTATATAACATAACACAAAGTACAAAGAATGCTAAATTAACCCAGAAGTTGTCTCTAATGTGTAAATGTACTGATCAATACATTGTGATTCTAATTCTACACTTTACTATATTCCTTTTCTACTGGCTGCATACTTTGGATGCACGCTTCACTGTTGAATACATAATTTCATGTATTTGTTTTTGTTATTATTTTTTGTTGTCTTGCAAATATACTGAGAACTGCTGTACCGGAGTCAAATTCCTTGTTTGTCTCACTATGCTTGGTCAATAAAGTATCTAAATCTGAATTTGGTGATAAGATATGATCCTGGAGCCTAAGATTTATATATCTGATTTTTTTCCCTTCCATTCAATCATTCCAGTTGTCAGTGACTACCGGGATAAGTCCTTATAGTTTTCTTGGCATGGTCTTCTTGAAGAGATTTGCCATTGCCTCCTTCTTAGGACTGAGAGAAAGTGACTGGTGAAGGTCAATTAACTGATTTGTACTTAAATTGGGATTAGGTCTCCTGGTTTCTAGCCTGATGCTTTAACCATTACATCAAGCTGGTTATGACCCCTGAATTAGAGTATCAGATTAACATTTCAGTCTTAATTTTATGACTGTAATTGAGCCTGAAATTACAAATGTAAGTAATTGGAGTCATAAATTGAGGTATCACGTGACCAAACAAGATTTTTCAACGTTTGTGTAGCAATTGTACACAAATACCAGGTTCATTAAGCAAATCATTTTCCCCAATGGATTTTTTTTACTGGAAACTGGCAAAAAATAACGGTTATGTGACCATGGGATGTTGCATAAGGCTGTAAAGTTGAGCCAATTACCAAGTCCCCAAAATATGATCACATGACTGCAGGGAACATTACAACTGTCAAAACTTCGAAAATGAATCATAGCTCTGGAGAGGTCTTTCATAACTTTGAATGATTAAGTCACTGGTTGTAAATTGAGCCCTCTCACAGTCAGAGATGAAACACATCCTTATTCTTATTTTCCCTAGAGAAAAAAAGGAATATTTTGCTATCTATTCCATCTCAGGTTCTTTTGTCTATTCCATTCTACCGCAGCTTGGATCAATTGCAACTATTGCCTCACCGCCATGAATTCTCATACCTGCATAAAATAATCCAATTTTATATTCATGTTTCACTGAAGATTTTAAGAGACCAAATCATTTTATGGAAGCAATATTTCACTTTTTATAGAGCTTCCTGCAAGTCAAGAGTTGCTATTGAAATGATACTACCCACACATTGAGATAAGGCTTACTCACTTTACCTTCAAATAAGCACTAAACTTGCCCAAATAACATTTTAAAATGAAAAAAAGTTTGCAAAACAAGCTTCTAGTGCTAAGAGGGGAAAGAGAGAGGGATTAGATGAAGTCTGTATAGCTGCTTATGCTGAAGGAAACCGTTCTGAACTGAGTTCCATGAGATGGTTGCATGACAGCAGATAAACTTTTTAGGAGACTTCTGCTGGATCAAATAAAATGTCCATGAAATCGAGCATCCAATTTCCTATTGTTACTGTCAGATACCCTGGAAAGCTCACATACAGAACATGAAGGAAAATATTCCTCTTCTATTGTTGCTCACACAGAAGGCTGTATTATGATAAAAAGTCACTGATATATTAAAGGCCAAACAACATGCTATCTTCATGAGGGTTCAGCACATAACCTGGTGCTATATTTTTTTATTTACTCAAAAGAGCATGCTCCATGAATGTAAGTATTCTAATCTGATCTCCTCCTGATGTTTGTTTTGCCTGCCCATTTCGGAAAAAAAGAACCCTAAAATTCAATTTGGTACCAGTAACTTTGTAAACTACCATCAAGTGAAGTCAGCTATTGAGGGTAATGCAGATGTGAGGGAGTTTAACTCTTCCTTCCCCAGCATAAGACGGATCCCAGTCTAAACTGGATCTCCAAACTTTGGATAGCAAAGAAAAAGAAGAGACTCGGCTGCATGCTGTGCATTTATGGAACTGTGCAGTTTAAGCCATAATCAGTTCACTGTACAGGTTAATTTGGCTATTTCTGATGACTTTGAAAGGGACCAGACTAATTCATGGAGACAGAATTATTAATGGCTATATAGAAATCTTGACTATGATACAGTATGTTATTTCCTTGGTCAGGAGCATGATGGAAATCTTATGAAGAACCTTTGCTATTATTCGGATAGCTATGATTGGCTACTGAATGGATTAAAAATGTAGGTAGGGTAATTTCATTTCCTGATACTCCAGTGTTCCTTAGATATGATATCAACACTTTGATTGTTTTACATGGATTGTTTTAAAGGGCAAGTTTGATTAAACCATCCGTTCCAAACTCAAATCAGAGCTGAAAAAGCCATGTATCTGGGTGTCCTGCCATTTGCAAAGGTAATTCTTTGCCAGGCCCTCATTAAATTGGAACAATGCAATCGATCACATCAGTTTAAAAAGAAAAAAACTCCTTGAGATAATGAGCTAAATTTTAAAGATGAACTTTTCTTCGGCTATGAAAAAAAATCCCGAAAACCAAAATTAGAGTTTTCAAGTTCCTTGCAGAAACCTACAGAAAATAGTCATAGTATGCACTGGGGAAAAATAAGGACAAAAGTCCTTATACTGCAGTATATGTATGAAGTATATTCTGCTGAAAGACCATTTCTTCCGTATCTTTCAGCCATACCAAATTGTTCTTCCCATCACTTTTGAATAGTCCAGGTTTTCCGTTCTGCATTATTTTCCTCGCGTTCACTTATTCCACTGCCTGATGTGCCCAGTTGCTAGGAAACCTCTCCTTTCAACATTTCTTTATTTTTTCTTTTTTTGCTATGGCAGCATCTCCTCTTCCCGCCTTGGGCAGCTTGTTGCCATGGTAGCAATACACCTTTTTCCCCCAGTGCAGTTACTGAACGTTTTGATGGAATATTTTAGTTCTATCGTCATTGGATGCTTCCTTCCTTCCTCCTCGGATTGCCAGGCCTCTTCCCGGGTTCTTTGTTCTGCTTAACCTTAAAATCAGGGAAGCAAAATAAGCTGAGAATCACAGAGCTGAAAGGAAAGCACTGGAACACTGAATCCCTTCGTGCGTCAGTGACCTTGGCTCTGATGCCCAAACCATTTGACCCAAACCCTTTCAGCGCCTTCAGATGCAGAACGGCTGAAACGGCCTTGGCCCAAGGCGCTGGCATTTCCACCCCGCAACCTAGCGTGTGGTTACAGCATAGTGTTGCCATGTGGCGAGCAGCAGGACAAGCCAATGGAACCGCCAGCAACTAATGGAAGCAGTCAGTGGGCTTACATGCTTCAGGACCAGTGCATTCAAGCGAGCTTATTGCTGTCATTAAACTGCGAAAAGAGCAGGAAGGCAGGAATTGTCTGGGATCTCCTCTGTACCCTTATGACCGTTCATCTGTTTTGACCCTGTTGACAGTCTGCAGGAGAAAGAGAGAGGAGAAACAAGACAATAGTCTTCGCAACATGCGAACTCAAACGAAATATAAAGCTGCAGAGCAACTGTGATAAAAAAAACACTATTGATGTAATTCAGCCACACAATTTCAGATACGACAGATTATCTCTATCAGTAGTCCTCAACTTATGACCACAATTAGGACTAGAATTTCTGTTGCTAAGCAAAGTGGTTGCTAAGTGTATCGTGCCCAATTTTATGACCTTTTTTGCCAGGATTAAGTGGATCCGTGCAGATTTTAAGTGAATTATGTGGTCATTAAGTGAATCTGGTTTCCCCCACTGAGTTTGCTTGTCGGAAGCCAGCTGGGATAGTCACAAATGGCAATCACAAGATCCTAGGATGCCACAACCATCATAAATACATGCCAGTTGCTAAGCACCCAAATTTTGATCATGTGGCCATAGAAATGCTGTAGTGGTCATAAGAGTGAAGACTGATGTAAGTCACTTTTTCAGTGCATTTGTAACAGTAAACAGTTGCTAAACAAATTGTTGTAAATTTAGGACAACCTCCATATCTATCTATACCTATACCCATACCTATATCTATACCTATTGTTGTTAAGTCACGTAGTCGTGTCCAACTCTTCGCAACCCCATAGACTACATTACGCCAGGCCTCCCTGCCCTGCCCTGCCTCCCGGAGTCTTCCCAAGCTCACACCCATCACACCGAGTATGCTATCTATCCATCTCATCATCTGCCGTCCCCTTCTCCTCTTCCCTTCAATCCTTCCCAGCATCACAGTCTTTTCTAA
>JANHZU010000891.1:132653-142736 GCA_032468055.1 Acrochordus granulatus
ACCTAGGGCTAATAGAGACATTGGTGTCGGTTTGAATTCTGAACACTGAACCCTCACGTTTCTTTTTATTAGGGTTGAGGGGTGCATTGGAGAAAGAGCCAGGCTGATAGCCTTGGAGCTTATTGGCTCAATCACTATTTCTCAAGACAGCCCACCTCCAATTTTTGGTGGCATCCTTCTGGGGGTAGAAATGGGTATAGTGGGAGAAAATGACAAAATGCATATCATGATGCACAGCTTGTGGCTTATGTATTTGCGCCACTGTTAGTAATAAGTATGAAAGAGAAGGATTTGCATCATAATGTCACCGTGTCCCAGATATCGATTTTCTCTCAGTATGGGTGCCTGTGATAAAATGAACTCATGTGCTCCATCCTAGTTCCCAAAGGACAGGTGGGGTATAAATGCAACACATTTAATCTCTTCTCCTGCCATGTAGTTCTCTGCTTGCATCAAATTATATGACTCATTTAAGATACAGATAAGGTTGTTTAACTAGCCTCATGGCTAAGAAAGAACTGAATAAACAATAAACATTTTACATGATGTGGGGATTTGGAACTCCAACATATTTCCGGTGCAGAAGCTTACTGATTTAATCAGCAGAATCCTTCATTAAAAGGATCACGTGATGTATATAGGGCCAGAATTTGGCAGAAATTTTGGAGAGTGATGCTAGCCAGAGTAGATTCTATTGGACCAAAAAGAGAAGAAGATCTCAAATAAATGCAGCTTATTGTGTTTCACTGATAAAAGCAGGGCTGGGACATTTATTTCAGGTGAAGGGATTTTGGCTTTTGAGGGGCTTGTTGGGGGTCATATTCCAAAAAAGAAACAAGGATGAAGAAATGGGTGGTAAACAGATAAAAACTAAATTTGATTTAATAATAGGAATAATTTAATTATAGTATTATTCTGTGTGCATGCACACTTTACAGTATATCAGAATTAAATGCATATATTTCATATCAAGTGTATATCTTCTGATATATTAAAAAGTACAGTTCAGGGAGCCAGATTATTGCTGTTTTGCAAGTTATTTGAAAATGTATGAATGTAACAAAGAAAAGTTATTATATGTCTGTTTAGAGAAAACATGTGATACAATGAATAAGCTTGAAATATGGTATGTTTTCACAAATTTGGAGACAAAGGTTGGTTGCTAAATGTGATAAGGGCAATATAAGGGTGTAAAACTTGTGTGGGAATAAATGGCACGCTGAGCGAATGGGTTACATTTAGCTATGTTTATTTTTATTAACTTTAGCCCTTTAAATTTTGGCTTACAATTTGTTACTTTTTTTTGGACTCTTCATAATGTTGCTTTCTCTGAAAGGGAATAGTATCATCTCTGTACATAAACCCATAAATTATACAAATACGGACATACAATTAATGCACAAACATACAATTCAGCAACTTTTAGAATAATATTGGAGGGGTTTTGTAGTAGTAGTAGCCCTGAGGCTTCACATTTTGCATCCCTGCCATAAATTGTATTATATCAAAAGAGGGACTCTAAAGAAGATTGGATGCTCCAGGGTGCAATAATTTCCATACAAATTATTACACTCAGAATGGACAGACTGCAAGTGAAAATGGTAACAATGCAACTTTATCTGAACTGTTTAGAAGTAAGTTTCAATCTATCATCTGTTTTGAGACTCCTGGGTTGCCTTTCCAAAGGAAAAGACACAGTTATGAATTTTTACTGCTTGCAACATAACTACACATTAGCCCTAAAGTCCTTTAGTAAATTAATATCATCAGATATGAGCTGCAAAAATTCAGATGAACATAAGATGGCAACAAGGAATTCGTTTCTATATCACTTTGCTGATTGTTGTAGCCCAGATCGGATAGCCCTGTGTTAGATGAAGTATTATGTGCAGTGATCAATGTTCAGTCAGAAGATGAGTAGTGTCTGCACAACATTAAGGATAACAAGGCTTCAGGTTGGTTAGCATACGTGTAGGTTTGCTGATTCTGTTTCTAAAAATGTTTATTTTATATGCAGTATTTGATGCAATCTTATTCACTGTGGCCTCTGACCCTTTCTTGTCCATTCAGAATGGATAGGTTTGTCAGTAGAATAACAGACTTTAAGAGCTGGAAACATGGAAATATTAAATCCAAGGGGTCAGTGTAATCAATAGGACCATGCACGTATACACACATATATACATTTTCAGGGTTTTGTTTTTAAATACAAACCCACATTTCATAAGCACTTCTATGTTAATTCAACCAGCTCAACAAGGCATACAGTAAAGGGTTACAAATACAAATGCTTTGCTTAATTCACCGAGGATTTCCTCTCACCCACATATAATCCACGAAGAGTTAAAATTCCTAAGGGGTCTGAAGCTATTAGTCATCGTTGTTTAATATCACTCTCATTATGGGCCAATTTCAGCTTATAAATTAATATATAACAAAAGCTGTTTGCAGGCAAACTGCTGGTGGGCCGCCTCTGAATTCTGATTCCCTGCTTCAAAAGTCATGAGGAACACAGTATGCAAGGACAGAAAGATCCATTGACTGCTTTTGTCAGTAAAAAGGACAATTTAATCATTAAAATCCAAAGAGGGGAGAAGTGCAGCATTCCTAGCTAAAAATGATGGCATAACAATAATAATTCATGCAGAATAGTAGTTTTCATGAATGTAAGAGACAACCATGCTCAGCAATCTCCCTTCTCCAATATGATAGGATTGCCACTCTGATGTCTGGACATTTCAAAAGTTACAGGACCAATGTATCTGAGAAGATCAAGCTTTCCCCAATGTAATCCACTGCCTTCTGCAATCCCCACACACTCATACAAACTTTTTCTTCTGTGCATATTGCAGTGCAGGATTAATCAATTAACTGAATTCCTGAGTCAGTTGCATGGGTGTTATTTCTGCATTATGGCAATAGAAAAGGAAGGCAGCATTTAAAAAAAACATGCAAAATTAAGAAAAATCAAAGACATTGTAGCATGAGTAAGTATCTATATACTGTTAATAATTATTATATAGTTTGTTATTATATGTTATATATTAGACATCATTTTATACTAAGAGATGGCTTAAATGTTTGTAAATTAATATTAGAAATTATTATGAAGGTTGAATATTACTGACAGTAATAATGTTCAATATCTCAAATAGATTGAAAATAGTTTGAACAAATAGGACTGTGTATTTTGTTGTATCTTCTTCCTTTAAAAAATCTGGCCATTGTAATTTATAGCCGTTGCATTTAGTTCTGGGCTTTTAGTCACTATAAACAACTTTAAATAAAAACATTTGTTATATATGTACCTGCAATATATCTAAAGAGAATTTTGTAACATGAATTGAATGAAGATGTAACAATGATCCCTTTATGCTTGTGCTGAATGCCCCTGCAGCAGCCTCCCAAGTGAAAAGATTGAATTGGTTGTGTACCCTGCGACTGTGTGAAAATGAACCATTAAGCAATCAGATTTACCAGCCAAGTGGTGTGTAAAGGAATTAAATTGCAACAATTACAATATATCTCCACAAGATGGCAGCAGACCGCCATAGCATCCCCGGGGGTGGGCTGACGAATGTGCAGCCTTCAAAATCATTTTTTGTGTCACTGTAAAAGATCGAAAACTGCACGAAGAACTCCTGATATTTACAAGACTCCCCTTCCACTACAAGAAATTTCTGACAGAATGGCAACATTGTACAATGTTGTACAATGTACAACAACATTGTACAATGTTAATTCTATGTAATCCACCAAATCTATTGATAGTAAATAATGCCTGGAATTTGTAAAAATTCAGTCTGCACACTGAATACATTCATGCTACTCTTTGATCTTTTGATCATTTCTTAATCATTTTCCTCAAAAGCGAATGTAACTCCTATGCAGAGCTACTTATATTTTCTATGAAATCTAACCCAGACAAGTTTACTAGCTTCTACCTGGATGAAATGGCTTGATTTTAAATATAAAAACAAAGTGTAACAAATAGATATAGGTTCCACTAGGGCTCAACAGCAGTAGAATATTTTTTTCTGAAATAAAAAAGCATAACCTACATGATTATGTCAGAAAGATTTCTAAAACAGGAAAAGAACCAAAAGTGGTCGTATTTTGATAAAGGCCAGAGAATGGGTTTTAGATGCAAATTACTGTATATTACTTCAGTTGTGAAATACACAGCCCCAGTCTCCACCACTTGCTTTCCTCATCCTGCTAGATCAAAGTAAAACAAAATTAGTCAATCTTTTCAAAGATATGCAGATGCATCTGTTGTGCATATTTCATTTGATTGTGCCCATTCGAAGGCTACAGTCAAGGCTGGCTGCTTGCCAAATGCTTCCATGACCTACTGCTCTCCTGGTCAGGGGTCTCTGAAGCAAAGATGACAGTAAGAACAGGCAATCAAAGCCACCCTTGATTTCTTATATGCATGGATCGCAAAACATAATCTTTTGACCACATCCTGTGATCACCCCTGGTATAGTAGGGATAGGAGGACTACTCATCTTGTGGTACTTCAAAGGCATTTTTAAATGATTATTACAGCATGAGCTTTGGTGGAACAGTGAGGCCCAATGGGAAGCAAGGTGAAAGAATTTTCCAAGAAACGTAGTCAGAGAATGCTGTGTTTAGGGGATCCTCATTTTGTACAAGCTGTTCCGATAGAATACATGCATTAGAATATTATAGGCCCAGAACATTTTCTCTTTGTAAAAGAAATACAGTTCAATTAATGTCAAAAAGTGAAAAATTTATTTAATTATATGAGAACAGAGAGCCTTTCCACATATCACATATCACAGAGAAGGGAATTCTACTTTCCTTGAATCCACACCTTGTGAGGTTTCAGAAATTATTTCTTACTTAATTAGTTATTACAGATATTGTATGATGTATATTAATATTAAATGCAGTCTTTGAGCATGTAAAACAAATGTGCAAATCAATACCAAGGCAATACCAACTTAAAACACTTGCAAGGTGACTGAGTACCCCTCGATATTCAGCAACAAAGAATTATGAAAAAGAAACCAAAAAAAGGCAATAGATTTCTGTTCAACATTTCTTTTAAGCCAGGGAAGCACAAGTGGGCAAGTCATGGTGTTTTTTGCTTAGCAGTTGGATTGTTCTGGCAACTCCTGGCCCTGGGTATGTATGAGGGTACAGTGAGTGTTTTTAACCACATAACAAACTTTATATATACAAGCTTTCAAAGTATTGTTTAAAAACTGAAAAGTTTCATATTTTATTCATCTGAAAATATAATTATGCATAAAATGCATGTATTCCTATCAAATATAATTAAAAAGCAACTTAAGTAAGAATACCCGAATAGCCTCCCTTCTCACTCCTTTGGTCCAAGGTCCTCTTGGTTTTGGCCTAACCCTGTGTGAAAAGGTTTTCAGACTTTCTTGCTCTTCTTCCTTTGCTTCCCCTTTCCAAAAACATACAATATTCCATTAGTGGGCAAGGACTGAGCCTCATGGACTGGTATATGCATGCATTGTTGCATATAAATTTAATAAAAAATAAATAAAATAAATTGTTGCAGTTCCATTCCATTGTATTTGTATAGATTTGGCCTCATTTTTATTTTTTTATTAAATTTATATGCTGCCCCCTCACCTAGTAGAAATATTTTTCTACAATATTGCAGATTTATAAGCTCAAATGAATTCAGAATCCTGAGCAAGTCATTAGAACCTCCTTTCCCATCTCCTCCATAATTCTTTCCAGTTTGCTTCACATGTTAATCTTTATAAGCACGCTGGCTGGGTAAATATGGGAGATGTAGTCTACACATCTTAAAGTTGCCAAGTTTGAAAAACACTGTCCTACATAATGATTGGTGGAAGCTTCCTGGCACTGTATCTCTTGGTTTTCTTATCCAGTGACAGGATGAGAAAAGAGGTGCCTTTTTATTCTTCTGCAGCCACTTTTATTTGAAAAATTTAATCCAAAATGTGGCCATCTGAAAGAGGCAGCCTTTTTAGGATGTTGTTTATAGGCACCTTGTGTACTGTATATATACATTAGTACTGTCAATTGATTCATTGGCATTAAATCTGGCAACAAGTAGACTGTACTAGCCAGCAAGGATGGGTGAGCATCTAGGAGGTAATATCTGTCACCACCCACATGGACTACACCTTAGACATATCCTGAACACTGGGAACAGCCAAAGGAATTTCAGCAAGAAATCTGAGGGTCAACTTGGATATTAATACCATCTGTAAAAATTTTGGCATAATCCCCAATGAATGTTGTATTTGAAAGTAAATTTAATGCTTCAAATGGCCTATACACCAGAATATAGAAGTTCAGTGTAAGAAAAAAAACTGAAGTACTTCCCCCCCGCTTTCTTTATGGATACAATTACTCAAAAAGTGCAGGCTGGCAAAGAGACATCCTCTCATCCATTAGAAGTCTCCCTAGCAGCAATGTTATCATATGCATTTATGAACTCAATGTACAGAAATATTGGCAAATGCCTTCACTGCCATTATGCAATTGATTTTTTTACTGAGCGCTGAAACTGCAAACAACATTTGGAATAATGATATTGACTCTACACTCCCTTCTTTATGAACAGACTATATAAGAAGCATTAATCAAAGCCTATATGAATTGAATCTATTCTCCATGTTCTCTCTGTAGTAGGATTTACTGCCCAGTTTCAAGAGTCAAAAATATCACCCTGAGCTAATCTTTTCCAAATAAGATATGCATTATAGTGCTTCATCTCATCAGGATGTTTTGGTATTTCTGAACAGTATGTCATGATTAACGTTTTGTTCTCGCAGAGCAACATTCTGCAACTCTGCTTCTGTGAATGAGGGAACAAGTGGGAAACCAGCATGAAGAAAGCAGACTCCAAATAGCCAGCAGGCTCTTAAAGAATGTTACCTGCCATGCTTTAGATTCCTTATCTTACAAAACAGACTAATCCCAAGCAACAGTACATTGACCTACCTCTTGAGATAGCACATGCCTTTTTGCCATATCATATAATACAAGACAAATTAAAATTCTAAATGGAAGACACAATCTAGCACATATAAATAAATGCATGTGTATTTTCATAGGACTGTTGTCCTATCCCATCCAAAAGTTCTACTTTTAGTAGTAGTACTTCTAGGTTAAAGAGACTTTTACTTTACAAAATGCCAAGACAGTATATAGGAAAAGACGACTTCTGGTTCTTCTGCATGATGCGTGTCTGCACATGTATCCGGAATACACCTTAAATCCTTTATCTTTCTTTCTCTTAACAAAAGCCTTTTTTGAAAGAAGGTTTGAAAGATGTTCCTTTTGTCTCAATACAAACATGCTTTTTCCTTGCAAATCCAATAAAGCTGGAAATAAGTTCAGGATATGGAATAAAGGCAGATATTTTAAAAAATGTTACATTTCTTTTCCCAGCTGTCTGACATAAATAGGAGACAAATCAAGGTATATGAAAAAATATAATTCTAATATACCTGCTGTTCTAAATATTTTCTTCAAAATCAGTGTTGCCGCACGTTAACTTTAGGAGAACTCTGTTCTTAACATTCCTATTGCTGGTAACTTATTTTCAACCAAGGGAAATAACATTAAAATGTTATAATATTAAAGATGTTATTGCCCCAAATAGCACTTTTGGCTTTTGCAAAACTTACTGACTTCTCACAAAAGATGGATCTTTTCCCACTGGTTGGACATAGGAAGATTGAAATTCTTGGAAGCACTAAGGAGGGGCCACATACAAAATAAAACAATACTCTACTATCTCAACCCATAATGATAATTAAAGAGAACATCCAGAAACAGAAATAACAGAACAGAGGCTAGCAGATCAATATTTATAGAAGAAATAAAGTACTCACAGAAGCAGAATTGAAAAAACTACAAAGTTCTTTGCAGGGAAAAGAAATCAAAGCCTTGCTGGAAGGAGCTCAGACTGTAGAGGCATATGTGGGGGGAGGGAGAAGCAGTAGAGGAAACCAGCATTGATATTGAATTATTTTCATTCCCAAAGCAAGCACCCTTTCCTCAGACTTCTCAGGAATAGCAAAGCCTTCTAACAAAAAAAGAATTGAAACCAAAAATAACTGAGCATGTACAACAACTCAAAAACAACAGAATAAGATTGCCTGCATTGAAGCTTGTTCCAAAGAAACAATTAGCCCAAATATTAAAGGTTGCCAATACTGTAATATCAAATATACAGTAACACCAGCTCACTGCAAGAAACAAACCAACTAATGTACAGCATGGCTACCGTTATAACTTGAATACCTGAGATTCAAAATGAATAAAGAAGAAAAAACCCAAACAGTGCACCACCAAATAGAAGATCAGGCTGGAAAATAAGATCAGGAAGCTAATATCAGATGAAAGAAAAGATGAAAGAAAGGAAGCTGAAGAACAAGAAGACCAAAGATGCATCCGAGATGGTGTCAGAGATGGCAGTCTCAGTGAAGCAAGCTCTTGTACCTTGTTGCAATTCCAATTATTCCATTTGAAATAATTGTCAATAAATCACTGGAGTGTGCTATGTTCCTTCATGCTTTAAACATTCTACCTTCAACCCCATCCCTAAGAAAGCTTCCATCAGTGGGCTAAATGACTAGGGACCCACTGCTTTAACATCTGTAATCATGAAGATCTTTGAGAGATGGATGCTGGACCATCGGAAAACCATCACAAATCTGCTGTTAGGCCCTCTACTATTTGCCTATCAAGTAAAAAGGTCATCAAACAAAGCTGTCAATATGACACTGCATTATATCCTGCAACATCTTGACTCCCCAAAGACCTAGGTGTGGGTCTTTAATGTGCACTTCAGCTCATCATCATCCCAGCAATTCTTCATTACAAACTGACCCAGCTCACTGTGCCTGCCCATAACTGTAAGTGGATAAGCAACTTCCTTACAGACAGGAAGCAACAGGTGAAGCTAGGGAAAACTACATCCAGTATTCAGACAGTCAGTACTGGAGCTCCTCATTGTGCTGTCTCAGTGTGCTGTCTCCACTACTCTTTTCCCTCTACACCAATTACTGTACTTCTGGGGACCCTCTGTCAAAATACTGAAGTTTGCAGATAACACAACACTCATTGACTCATTACAGATGGGAAGTTGAACAAATGGCCCTGTGGTGCAGTTGAAATTACTTAGAACTGAATACACTCAAAATTGTAGATGTACCTCCTGCATCAGCTCAAGAAGTTGACCTACCATAAGAATTGCTGATACATTTCTCCAGAGGAATCGTAGGTGTGTTCTTTGTACATTATAACTGTCTGGTTGGTGCAGCAGCCATGCAGGACAGGTTTAGACTCCACGTTCAAGACTGCAGAAAGAATAATTGTAGCTAGTTGGCTCTCCACAGAGAAACTGTATATCAAAAAAAGGGCAGAGAAAATATCTGCAGAACCCTCTCATCTTGGTCATAACTTATTTGAACCCCTTCCTTCTGGATGGTACTGGATGGTATTGTATATCAAAACAACCAGACACAGGGATAGTTTTTTTTCCTTGTGCCATCATTCAGCTGAATACTTGACTCACACTATAGATCACACAGACTGACTACAAACAATGGCATGATAAGGTAGCAATAATAGTGCACTGGAAGATCTGCAAGATCATTTTCTTCAAAGGGCTGAAGCATTCTTGAAAGTCTGAAGGAGCTTTTCCTTTCCCTTACTTTTCAGAAAACTAAGGTGATCTCTTCTGAGATGATTTCACATCAGAAGGAATTACAAGTAGCTCCAGAAAAAATGAAATAGCTGCGCCAAAGCTGAAAGGATGCTCAGCTGTGGACGTGAATTCAGGTGAAAGGGAAGTATGATGCTGTAAGAAACAGTATTACATAGGAACCTGGAACATGAGATCCTTGAATCAAGGCAAGCTGGATGTGGTCAAACGTGAGATGGCGAGATTGAATGTTGACATCTTAGGAATCAGTGAACTAAAATGTACAGGAATGGGAGAATTTAATTCAGATGACTCCTCCATCTACTACTGTGGACAAGAAACCCTGAGAAGAAATGGAGTAGCCATCATAGTCAATAAAAGAGTGGGAAAAG
>JANHZU010000891.1:142836-161922 GCA_032468055.1 Acrochordus granulatus
CATTAGAAAAGACTGTGATGCTGGGAAGGATTGAAGGGAAGAGGAGAAGGGGATGGCAGAGGATGAGATGGATAGATGACATCTTCAGTGTGATGGGTGTGAGCTTGGGAAGACTCTGGACAGGGAGTCCTGGGGTAATGCAGTCGATGGAGTCACAAAGAATTGGACATGACTGCATGACTGAACTACAACAACAAATTTAAACTCAGCCCATGCTGTTCTTTTGGGCAAATAGAAAAATTAGTGGTACCTTTATTAGACCTTCTGACTAAATTAAGCTGAATATTAGTCAATGTCTCTCTTTGTATACACACACACCTAGAGTGAGAGAAAAAGAAATACATGAATTTAATTCTATATTATACCACAACCAATGGAAAGGCAACCATATTCCTTGCCTACATCACTTTAGGCTGCATTCCATTGAGAATAGATTGTTGTTCATTTTCTTGCTGAAAAGTACTTAATGTACAATAAAAGGTACTAAAAGTAGAAAAATTATTCAGCTTCGTCTTGATACAACACAACAGCTAAAGCAAGTAAAAGCAATACTCTACCTGAGGCCTAATAATCTGTCTAAATAATTTCAGCTGAGTCGAAACTGCCCCACAGAAATTAATCCAATTTAAAACAGATGTAACAAATCCAAACAACCCACCATTATTTACTGGAAGAAAAATATAGTAAAAACAATTTCAGAGCACAATATTAAGAACTGAGTCAATCTTTAACATGTTGGTGAGCCACAAAGAAATGGAGACATCTCCTTAGTAACTGACTTTCTATCATCTTATGCTATCAATTCTCTGGTTAATTATCTGATAATCATCAACTATATTCATCTGCAAATGAATACCTCATGAAAATTTAAATCTGCATGTAAATAGGCAAAGAGTTAATTAACATAACAATAAACCACCCAGTCATCTAAGTATTCTGGAGATTACACTCACCATTAATAAGAAGATTCCATTAGTACTCAGTGGTCTCTGACTGAAATATTCTAGTTTAACACATTTGTAGCAAACAGAAATTATCACCATCATGAGCCAAGGAGTAAGAGGGTCAATTATCAAGTAACTCAGCCAAAAATGTAGGTCTTCCATTAATGAAACTTGAGTGTACTCTTATCCACCAAGCACTTAAACAATTTTAAAATAACTGCAGTTACCTCAGTCAGATTTAAGGAAATTCTTTAATGTTTCATAAATAATGCACTTTGCTAAGGCAATAGAAGATTCTCTATAGAAGATCCTCCCTGGTTTTCTTAAGTCTCTACAGAATTAGAAATTCTTAACCAATAAATAGCACTTGAAGTCTTTATGGCTAAACTCAGGTTTTCCCAAATGAACATTAGTTGGCTTCCATTTGCAAGTCCAAAGATGAAAGTTATCTAAGAGACAAGAGGAACAATCAGTAAAACGGTACCTCTACATATCATATTTTGATGAACTTAACTTGACCCATGTTGTGAGTGCTAAAAAGACAACTTTCATCTTAACTTTCCTCCTTCAAAACCTCATCCTATACAATGTTTTTTTTACCAGCGAATGACTGGTTAAAAACTATTTTAGTGTTCTTCAACCAGATTTAATTTGGGTCAGATTCTGGCAGTGGGAGAGTTTCTGGTTTGCTGTCTAGATCCATGACCTCAGAAATGAAGCATTTTGCTTAACTGAGTAGAACAACTTTCAGAAAAATTAGGACTGGCTTTCACTTGTCTTCTTATCTATAAGAGTAACAGAAATGCTAAAGGAAAGAAATACAATAGCAGGAAGGAGGACCTGTCAAACAACTTCAGAAGACCATATTACCTCCTTTCAATCATTTTCTCTGCAATGATTTTGGAATTTGAACAAAAACCAAAATCTTATTCAACCATATAAGAAATAACTCATTTACCTAAGCTGACTTATACTGATTTTAGTTGGAACTAGACAACCTGTGACTCACTGGGTCATCATTACACAAATATTTCCTTACCTAAGGATAGAAACAATATGATGACAGTCAGACAAAAAATCAGCAGAAGCAGGGGCAAATTTAGACTTCCTGTCAACTTTCCCATTGAGTTTTCTTATGGGAAGCTGGCCAGGAGCATTGGAAATCTCCCTCCCTCCCTCTTGCTTGTTTGCTTTTTTCCTTTCTTCTTTTCTCCCTTCCTCCTCTTCTTCCCTCTTCATTCCTTCCCTTCCCAGCAGGCAAATAAGTGGCTGCAGTTAGGTGAGTCAGGGAGCAAGAGGGTGCCCAAATATCTGGCATAGTGGAAATACATGGATGGTTGAGAGTTACCTGAGCAACTTGCAATCTTCCTTGCTGGCTTCCCCATTGCAATTGAAGACTTTGCTAGTGGGAAGGTATCAGGCAGTGTTGGCAATCACAACTGACTTGTACATTTCTGTGTCTTCCCCATAGCCTTGTGGAAATCTGTCATGGATCATTGAAAATGACTGTTGGCTGACTGTGGTAGTGCAACAGCAATGCTGAAGCAGCAGCAACTTCCCCAAATTTCACTCCCATGGGAATCAGGGGGCTTGACTTTCTACAAGTTAACTGTCATAGTTACCTTGGTTGAATAACTGTTGCCCTACATATTCCAGTTTTGCCCAATTGCAGGTTCCAAAGTATTAAACTGCACAAGAGTGTTAATACAGATGATTGCTGACCTCTTTTATTTTTTACAGTATTTCTCTTTTCTTACTACACTTGGTTTTACCTTGACAACTTGGCTTTATTGAGTTACAAAGGGTCTCAGAAAAAAACACCTTCTCAACATTTCCAATGCTTGATTGCATTCTCACATCTTGCTGTTCAGAAAGCTGAAAGATTGTTACATTCTGAACTGCTGGCATTTAGCAGGAAGAGTTAAAGCATTTTTCTTTCAATTTTCCTTGAACTGGAAAAGGTGTCTGGTAGATGGACTAAGAATGCTCCAATAAACATGATTTGTGGAAGCCTGTCATAATTATCTTTTATTTGGGAAGCCTTGAAAAAATATTTGAAAAAAATCTACTAATGGGTTTTAAATTAATTATATTTTTTAAATAAATCAGAGTCACCTATGCAAATGAGCATGGTAATCATGGTTTTGCTTAATCAATTCCTGGTGAACTTCCTTTTCAGCTTTTCTTGAACCTCTGTGATATGTTTAAAAGCTTGACTTTTAAATTAGAAATATTTCAAGATCGTCTCTCCCCAAAAAACCCCACCACTCAGTCCATAACCCCTGTTCATTCATCACATTAATCTGTTGTTTGTGTGTATGTAATGTAGTTCACTATTCTAAAAGCAAACTACATTATAGATTCATGTGATGTGTGAACTCAAGTGAAGTGAGACCACATTCACCTTATCTCTTGGAATTAGAAATTAAGTAATAATACTACATTCTATTCCTTTTGCAAATCAGACTTTCCTTTTAAGAGTCCTTGTTGAGAAGTCCTCTAGACTTCTATTTACAGTATACTATTTAAAAAAACACTGAAACAAACATGTTCACTTTGTTTAAAGCATGCAAACATATTTAGGGATATTCTTACATCTGATGAAAGTAAATGCAGCTGATATCACTTGCTCAAAAGTAATGATTAAAATAAAATAATATGCCTAGATCTATGATCAGAATATTGAGACCGCATAGCTAGAAGCGAAGGTTAACACCTTTTTCGAGTTCAACTACAATTAAATGATAGTACAAAATGTTGCTTTGCTTTGTGAAGGAGGGGAATTCAAATCACACTACCCAGAGCTGCTTTTAAAGCTATTTAACACTTGCTGAAAGAAGAATCTAATTGTGGATTTCCCACATAACATCTTGTTACCTCCTTATATATTATAAACATCAGCTAAAATTGCAGTCTACAACAAACTGCTCTAGAGGATTTATTGATGTATCTAATTGTACATTAGTGAACCAAATATAAGAAGGGGATAAATCTTAAGAATGTATTGAGAAAAATCAGTGGTTAAAAAAGAGATAGATGTTTATATATTACAGGTTGTCCTGTAATATATAAATCAAAATTATAAACGACTCCCCAAAAGTTACTTTCAACCTGGTTCCAAAGTTCCAACTTCTGGGCCTCTCTCTGTGGTCATGTGATTGCATTTTAGTCATTAGGTAATGGGCCTGCATCTATGGCTGTTTGCAGTGCCCTAAGCTCATGTGACTGTGATTTACATTTTTTGCAGAAACCAGTGTTTGTTTGCTTTTGGAAAAAAGCAAACAATAGGTTTTTTTAATGACTGCAACATTTACTTTAAAACCATCACATGAAAAATCAGGTCCATTCACGTGGTCACCCGCTTTACAACCAACATTACTTATAACCGTAATTGCACCTCTCAATTATGGTCGTAATTGGAAGTCTACCTGTATAACAATTTCTGAGTCATATTCAACAATTATTTTGTGAATGGCTATTCCCTTATAGGTAAGTTGTATTACCTTCACCTCTTATATTTAATTTATCTCTAAACTTTTCTTTTTAAAGTTATTCCCTACTCCAATAAATTTATATCTAATATTCTGAAAATGACTCTGTAATTCCCAGTAACTAATTTTATGATATGCTGCTTAGTCTTAAGGCAGGGATTAATCATTTTTAGCAAGTGCAAAAAATAAAAATTCAAATCGTCTAATAGTTCAGCAAACTCATGTGAGAATGTATGTGTGTGTATTCATACATGCATACATAAACACACACATACTGGAATACTGCAGGCATTCGGCATATGGGCCTAATGTCTGCCGCTAAGAACCTTACTCCATTAATGCTGAGAATATTCCTCTCACACAACAGCCTCAGGACAAACTGGGGACGGATCTTGCATCCCTCCTCCTTATTTTATTTAAATTTTGACTGATGCTCCTTCTAGTTAAATAAAGCTTCTTATCAATCTGGAACATCTGCTCTCTCAGCTAACATAGAGGCTGATGCAGTCTCTCTAGTGTTGTTCCCATCTTTACCCTTGCATCAACCCTGCCGCTACGTTGCTTATTCCTTCAGACCACCAGTAATCCTCTCTCTGAATTCCTGCCTCCGGTAACATTATCTAACTCAATTGCATGCCCCACTTCATTAAGCCTGTAATCCAGTGGTTGGATGGTTTCTTACTTGTATCTGTTTGCAATTTAAAGTAGGCACTTGCTTTAGATCAAAGCAGTGGCAGCAACAGCAGGAGGAGATATTAGAATCTCATGGCATTTCAACTTGGCTTCTTTGCCACGGAGTGTCTCATTTATTAGCAAGAGAAGGAAATCTCCTATATTCAGGCATTCTCTGCCTTTTATCCTGTGGCCGCTACATGACAAATTTTTGCCATATTTAACATAGATTGGTCATGGCCCTTGTCTTCTAAATTGCACAAAACTCCACACACCAGTATTAAAGCTCCATCAGGAGAACACCTGATACCTCTTTAGTGGCTTTCCCATCTGACTGGGTATTATTACCAGTTCATTCCCATGTGCTTTTAAACAAAATAACAACCCTTTTCTCTGACTGAATTTCATGCTCAAATGTCAGCCTTAGAGATCCTAGTTCTCTCTGTCTTCCTTTTATTCTTTTTATCTGCATAAATTCAGCAGCATATCTGTCAGCCTGCTTTGTTGCTCTGTCTTGCTGTTGACCTGCAGGAATACCTTCTGAACAGAGGCAGTCTGAATCACTCACAGTATGTAGCCTGCTTCTTCAAACACCAGAGACTCAATTTTTCCATGCTAGGTAAAACTGGCATTAAGGGGAGCAAGGTGATTACCCTCCAACAGTTTATACTTGTGTCATGAAATGGCAGTAAATTGTTATTTAATAAATGATTATTACTGCAGGGGACCAAGTAAGTTATTTGTGATATGTCCCCCTACGTAGCATAAATCATACAAGGTACTTAATTCCTGATCAGCAAGAGAATATCTTGGGCTTGATGCTTAGCTGACCTGAAAGAATACCTTGCCATCAGTCACATAACTGGACTGCAATTATACTAGTAAAGCTAAAGGTGACCCTGCCAGTCGTGAGCAACTCTAGGGTGCGGTGTTCATATCCGTTTCTAAACCGAAGAGCCAGCGTTCGTCTGAGGACACTTCTGTGGTCATGTGGTCAGCATGACTAGACACCAAAGGCACATGGACACTGTTACCTTTCCCACTGGAGTAGGAGGTGCCTATTTATCTACTCACATTTGCATGCTTTTGAATTGCTAGGTTGGCAGGAACTGAGGTGGACAACAGGAACTCACCCTGCTGAACCACAATGCCAGGTCTTGAACTCAAGCCGCCAACCTTCCAGCTGGCAAGCTGAGCATCTTAACTGCTCGCCCAACCATGCCTCATCACTAGAACAAGAGACTGCAGCAAATGCAGCAAAAACTTCTCATAACACTAGAGCCCTTTAAAATCTTTCCCAGGCTTATAGTAAGGGCAAGAACATGCTACATGTAGATGGGTTAGGTTGAAAACTACCTACTTTGTTAAACATTTGGATATCCAAGAAAAGATTGACCTATTTTAGAATTCTCATTTTTCTCTTCTTCTCCCTTGGCACATGCGGATACAATCTCCTTTCTCAGTGTGAGGATGCCACAGAACTCTTCCCTAAATATGCATCTGAGACATATTTAGCCTGCAACCTGAGGTCAGCCAGAAGTGTTGAGGCACAATAAAGACAGGCTCATCTACTACTCAGGTAGTACTTTTCATCTGATCGGGACTTGAGCCACTCCATGCAACAAACCCTGGTTACAAAATATTTTTAAAAAGTAAAAAAAGCAGAACAAAAAACATTTTAAAAGATTTTTTTAATTTAAAAGGACATTCTGGTAGCCCCTCTCTCTTTCTTTCTTGCCCCCATCAGGGGCAAGAAAGGGAGGTACCTAGCCGTGATGTATTCTGCATCAGTGATTGGGTTGTCTCTGTTGGCCTTGTTGAAATAGATCTGGATGGTGGCTTCCTACCAGTCCCTGACCTGGCACATTTTTTGTTTGCCTATGTAGAAGACTGGATAATTGTGCCATTTTTCTTCTTCTTTTAATATGATAATTTGAATGAGCAGCCGGTGGGTTGACCATCAGACCTATGAGCTGGGTCATTGAAAATAATTTCCAAAAAATGTAATTGAAAAGCTGCTCACATATCAATTGATGATAACCTTATGCAAGGCGGTAAACTTCAGGGAGGGCTTAGAAGCAACTGCCAGTTGCATTCCTGGGACTGACGTTTACTATGGATGTACAGCATGGGCAGCTATACTGAACACACTTGCTCTATGTGCATGGCATATGTACACTGTGGGATCAGCTAAATTAAAGCATATTGGGTTCCTGCCAGCTCTAGATGACAACAGAGTTGTGTGAATTCAGTCTCTCCCCTTCTATCTTTCTCCCCCTCTTAACTTTTTCTTTCATACTCACTCATATACTCCCACAGTCACATGCTAAGTATTCGAAGGCACATGCTTGGAGTATATCTGTATGTCCTGAAAAATGTATCTCTGTACAATGTAAAGGGATTATATGGAAGACATAAAGACATAACAAAATGAGTGCATGCTACAGTCTGACAGATAAAAACTAGATAAACCAAAAGGATACCATTGAAGGGCAACTGAGAAGAAATTGCTGCAGTAAGAATGTTAGCCCCTATAAAGGACATTACAAACAGTCACGAAGTATCAAAGGACCTGAGCACACAAAAAAAATCCAGTAAAGGAATCCAACTGTGGTTGCCATTGGACAAACAAGGACATGTCAGAAGCAACCAGCAAATCAAAAAATTCAGAGAACTACTTCAAGCTGAAATGGATCCCTGATATACAACATATGATAGAGCAGGGCAAGCTAAAACACTTAGAATATGGTTTCTGAAATAAAAGAATCAAACAAAATGATTCACATAGTAATTGGCTGGAGAAAGAAGAAAGGGAAGGGAGAGAGAGTGGCTACCAGAATGTCCTTTTAAATTAAAACAAAACTCTTTTGTTTTGCCTTTTTTAACATTTTAAAAATCTTCTGTAACAATTATTTATGTATGCATCTTTTTTCTTCCTCTTTGTTTTTACTTAACTAATAAAAATATGTTTAAAAATGCCTAAAAATTCAATCATTTTTAGATTACGCCATTTTCAACATAAATAATATATTAGAAATGACCTTATTGTATTATTTAGAAAAGACCTGAATAATCTTGTTGGAAATGCAATAAAATTAATACTTTATTTAAATAAGTTTCTATTGTGTCTAACAATAGTTCCTTTTGGGAAATAAGTTATTACATGCATTAACTCAATTTTGAGATTCAATATTTCAGATGTCTGTATTTCTTTAATGTTTATCTCTATCACATGAAGTTGACATCTGGACAAAGAAAAAGAAAAAAATTGTACCTTACTTAAAACTGGTTCAATATTTGAAAAACAAACATAAGGCTTCAAATATTCAGAGTCTGCAGAATTGATCAATACAGATTAGCTATGGATGACTGAAATGAATCAAGGGTTCCATTCACTGAAATGTTTATTGTATATAATTTTATGTATTTTTCAAATTTAATATCAATAATTGGAAACAAAGAACAGAATACTGTTGAACAAAGAGAAATTTTAAAAGGATGATAGAAAATATATAATGTAGAAAAGTTGAGAAATTCTCATTATAGAGAAAAATCAAATACAAACTGTGAAAAGAGATTTAGTTTGCACAGATATGCATTAAGGAAGAAATACAATACATGTCATAAACTCCAAGCAAAAAGCAACAAACAAAAGTACAAGAAAATGAAAAAAAATCATAGGACTTCAACTTTGCAACTTTAAAAAAAAATGATTTCTTGCCAAAGGCATTGTTACAGCCAGTCAGATCTGGCTTCCTGACATTTCAAAGCCAATCAAATGTATCTACATAAGTGATATCAAAATCAATTCAGAATGAGTGGACATTTTTGTTCTAGTTTTCATGCCCTTTATAAGTACTGACATTTTGCAGGAGATAATAGCTCAGTAGGAATTGAGATGATTATGTTTCCTTACCAAGCTAGGTAACATCATCAGAAAAGCAATCAAGCTCAGAGAGCCCCTAGGACTCCACAATTCAAATGTGAGCTACAAATGTTATCTTCTACTGAGAAGATTATATCAAAGATGTTGCAGATATAAAGTATATGAATTGACAGAGGCACTTAACAGTATTCCTGCAGACTACTGCATTCTAGACATAGCCATCAGAAAGCACAGATAGTTGATGAATGTAGTGCCAGTGTTTTTACTATGGTGTGCCACCACACATATCCACATGTATAAACTTCTGAATAGGTCTAATTTTCATAAAAATGATCTGTTTGCTATTTTGATTCAACCCAGTTTACTACTGACTGAATAAAAAATTAATAATAAGCAGAAGGCAAAGCAAAATTAAAACTTTTTGTGATTTCAGAAACTTTTAGGGTATAATATCACTGATATTATGCATACGATTGCTTTAGTTAAACAAAAGGAACTACTTTTAGTTTGTAAAATTTACGTTTAGTAATATGTTGAACTTGCCAGATAATATAAAAGCTGCCACTAACCTGGGTTACTTCCTTAGCCTGTTGGTGGTATTTTGTGTCCTGATGAAGAAAGTAAAATTTAAGAAGTTTGGAATATGTACATCATTGAATAGCCTTATTCATCAGTCCATTTCTTTATTCTTAAGACCACTTGTTTCTTCATCTGTATATAGGTACTATGGTTGAAAAGAGCTGGTGACATTTTCCCAACTGCTTCCCTAGTCTTGGTGTCTTTCATGGTTTTCTTTACTTGTGAACTAAAATGGGCTTGAAGTGCAAGAACAAGAAAATAGTTATACAACAAAAAAAGGACAAAAGGGTAAAATAGAATAAATTGCATTTGTCCATGCAGTCTCCAGGAGTAAAGCATGACTCAAAAGATGGATGCACACATGCATGGATGAATGGATGCAATATATAGATAGGAAAAGAATGAACATATATGTATTTTGAAAAATAAATTTAACCTATTTTAATAGTTTTACAGGCCATTCTGTTGTTCTTCAAGTTTGCTGCCATTGTTTGGTTAGAACCTTACCAATTCTTCTTCTGTTCCTTGCTATATTATTGTAGATATATGAGAAATTCCTGTCACTTTCTTGTCAGAAACTGTAATGAAATGTGTGTGACCTTGGGGAAAGTAAGAAAAAGATATTGAAACAATCAGGCAAGAAAAGCAGGAACCCTTAGTGGCTTAAAGGTGAGACAATGAAAATCAAGAACGACCTGCCGTAATGGATCAAGCAGTTAAAAGTGGCAGTGGGAAGTTTGTACTTTCAGACTTGCAAGATTCTCTTTTCTGTAGCTTACAGAGCAGCACTCAAAATACTTATTTAAATAAAAGTAGGATCATCCATAACTATTCAAGGAGCAACATTCTGGACAAAATATATTTTCTGACTGATCTTCAAGGGCAGCCACATGAAAAATGCATTGCAAGATTCCAGCCTAAAGATGATGAGTGCATGGGGTTTCCCAACAAGAAAAGGTTGCATTTGATACACAAGATTTGTTGTACACAAGTGTTCTTCAAGCGGAAGCTCTGATCTAGGTGGATCCTACAATAGATTACCATCCAGTTCCAAACAGGGAGTTGAATCAGTGATGGAATATCCCCAGATACAGTTGGCATCTGAAGACATAGATTCTCCATATTGTGGAAACAAGCCAGAATTTACTTCTTTTGAACTAGACCCTAACAGCTTCCAGGCACTAAGACAGCACTTTGACCACATCTTTTTTCCAGTCTGGAACCAAGCTATGCAACCCCCTGTCAACAGATAATGTCTCCAAAGGGCTTCACGTATATACTAAATGCTAAAGGAAAGAGAGTCGTTGAAGAACTCAATTATCAAAGGCATATATGGTGTCATCTTATGAGGTGGACCAGATAGGAAGCACAACCTGATGAGGTAATTTTACTTTATTGTAGATTATAGATGCTGATCTAGGGTATTGCTTTTGTTTTTCCTTGAGTGGGAGACATTAACAGAATCTTGTAAGTCTGAAAGTACATATTTCCCCCATTTTCTTCCCAGCCTAAGAAGAAATACCTAGAGATGGTATTTCTTGAACTTTTTGCCCTGCCCATATCCCTGTTGTGGGATCACCTGCATTTTATTTGACCGTTGCATCTCTTTGGCCTGTCTTCCAAGGTTATTTCCATATATCATTACACATGGTCGAGGTCATCTTATATAGAAGAAAATTCAAATAGACTGGAATTAGACACTTTCAGTCAGAAGACTATTCCATTTACTACTCAAGATGCAGGTTGTCATCTTTAAAGCTCTTCATACAAAGACATTAGCTTTGTTTGTTTATTTGCAGGCAAACTACTTAGCAATATTCCATAGAGTATGGCCCAGTGACACTGGAGAGCCAGGATCTCTTGGGTTTCCTATTGTAAGAGAATGCCATTGCTATGCCTTCTCAGTTGCCTACTTCTATAGAACAGCATTCATTACCCAATCAGAATAGGTCCAATTTTTATGGAATTCAGGAAAACCATTAAGTTATTGGTTATTCTGGAAGTCTTGGGAAATAAAATGTTGATGGTCCCCTTGAAGATGGTGCTTGTTTTACAGGGAATCTGTTTTCAAGATGCATCAAGAAGTGAATTATTAAGTTTATTTTCTTATATTTTGTTAGAAAAGCAGAATGTTTTCTGCTTAGAGTAAGCTACAATGAAGCATCTATAGTCAAAATAAATAACTGATAAAGTAGATAGATAAATAAATTAACCTTTAACTGCCTTCCAAGAACCTAGTTCACATAGTACTAACATTAAAAAAATAAGAAATTACAGATTAACTTCCCATAACATTTGTACCAAACCTCCTTCAAATATATTAGACCTCCTTTATATACAAGGAGGATTTGTAGATGTGTATGATTAGAATTATAGCTTTAATCTGATCTATCAGCCATGTAATACAATATCATTTCTGGCAGTTCTTGTTTCCTTTTTTTTAATTGCCACATCTGCTTTTTGTTCATATTTTCTAATGTGACACGACTTTGGTTTCAGGAAAGGTAGAAGCTACTTTGTGGAATTAAATCTGCCAAATATCAAGAAACCTGTTACTCAGGGGTTCAACTCTGTTTAACTGTCTCTGCAGAAGAGAGAAAGGCAATGCCCCTGAAATGTGTCATTAAATTTGAATCTCAACTTTGCTTCATCATCTACAGTAAATGATGAACTCTTGTACCCTGAAATGAGCATGAACTGGGGACAGTTTTACAATCCATACTGACACAGAGAAGTGTCAGTCTTCTCCTTACTGGAAAAGTACCACATATCTTCTATATTAATATACAAAGGCTGTTTCCACAATTGAATGTTTTAAAAATAACACTTCACTTTGTTTTGTTGGCTGTATTTACTAAATATTTGGATGATACATCGTAATTTAAAGAGTGTTTACAGCTCTTTTTATAAAAAGTTGCTTGTGAATCATTTGCAAAATAGTTTACTTTTGGATCTACCAAGCAATTACTCCATAACTTACCTTGATTCATCAATTATTCAGCAGTAGCTAAATTCCATTGCTCACTATTGGAGTTTCTTTTGTTAGAAAGCAGCAGCAGCAGTGGATTTCATGCTTTTTCCTCAGACAGCAACAGAAGCATTTACAGTGAGCTGGATGAGGACTGACAGCTTTCTGATGGCCTTTGATCTGTGGGATTTTGCATGGGATGGCAGTGGGAGTGGTGTAAGATAGTGGCTTTAGATTGGCCATGAGGAACAGGGACTATTTTGCAAGTTCATCTAATCTGCGATTTTCATCCATCTTGTCAGGTTGATATAGGGACTAGTTTACCAAACTATTCTAACAACTAACTCCAAGGCTTCCTTGTCACCAAAATATTAGTATTTATTTATTTATTTATTAAATTTGTATGCCGCCGAAATCCAAAGACTCTTGGCAGCTAACAACAATAAAAAACAATACAATTAAAAATACTGAAATAAAATAAACCCATTAAAACCAACCCATTAAAATAAAATAAAAAACCCGGCAGACCAGCGAAGTGGGCTAAAAGGATTTCATATATAAAAAGGGGGTGAGGATGGCTAGGAATCCATCAGCCACCTCCATTATGATAATGAGCTCCCCCCCCGGAGTCCCATGCCATCTCGCAGAGCCAGGTCTTAAGGCCCTTCCGGAAGGCCATCAGGTAGGGGGCAGTCCTCAGCTCGAGGGGGGCAAGATGTTCCATAGGGCAGGAGACACAGCAGAGAAGGCTCTTCTCCTAGATCCGTCAGCCAAAATTCCTTAGCCGACGGGAACCGGAAAAGGACTCCTCTGCTGCTTCTGGTGGGTTGGGAGCTTCCTCTCCTGTAGTTGCCTCTTTTAGGTTTTCAGCCATCTGGTTGCAGTCCTTCCCAAATGAAGTGGCAAAAATGGAAACATGAAAAATCACTAACTGAGTACAGTTTCCAAATTTCCCCTTTTGCTTTGAACAGGCCTGCTGCCCCAGAAACTGAAATATCGAAAAAACTGAGCACCTGCTTCATATTACATGCACCTGCTTCATATTACATGCACAGGATACAGCTCTGCATCTGTACTGTCTACCCTCAGTAAACCTCAATGTCATAGGATGAGTCACTTCAATAAGACTAGAATATTTCCACAGTAGTGGTTTTGTATATTGAGGGTGACTCTTTGTTTCTTACACACACAGGGCCAGCTTTCAAAATGAGTGTTTTATCAGTGTTCTTTTGGTTAAATTACCATGTAGCATATTTTGATGTTAACATGTCATCCCAAAATGCAACTGACATAAGGTAAGATGTCCCATGATCATTTCTAAGATTAATGTTCTCTTACTATTCTGAAGAGCACATTGTTGTATTCTTTCCATTTTCAGTACTATGTAGTAGAATTCATGTCCTGATATTTTTTTTGTAAATTTAAATCATTGTCATGCTGCCTTATGGTATTGCAAATTATATATACAATTATATATACAATTGCAAAATTGTATAAACAGAAAATGTTTTGAAGGTTTCTACTATTTTTCAAAATGTTTTAGTTTACAAGAACAAATGCAATGTGTGTACAAAAATATACAATTGTCAATCATTAAGAGATATCAGTGCTACACTATATTAAACAATGCTTATATTATAAGAATATTGATTGTTATGGACTTCTTGAACTTAAAATTTCGCATATATCAAACGCAAATATTGACATTAATCCATGGATTGGATTGACCATTTTACTTTTTTATATCATTAAACAGTTAAAAGAAATCAAGCAATACTTGTACCATCGCTGCTGAAATCTCCCATAAAATCATCTAAAATCTTTTGAAAGTATTTTAAGATATAACTGGAATAAAACAACTGGAAGCTAACTTTGTATCACCATGATGCATTTCTTTTATTATTTAGATTACTTTTTCATTAACAGCACGTATTGCCCAAAAGATGAATATCACTATAGAAGTGTAGAGTGAATAAAATCTATATTCATCTTTTATTAGTGAATAAAATAAATAAATTGCCGTGCATTTTTGTCAGAGATCTGCCAAAATGGATGCACCAGAACATGGATGGCAACATGGATGTAAGCCTTGTAGTACCAGTCTTTGTCTGGTCAAATATTTGCAGTACAAGGTCATTTATGAATGAGTGAGTGAATTAATTGGATGTCAGTTTTATTCCCTTGGAAATTATATTACAAATGTTTACTGTTTACATGTCTATAGTAATAACTTACAGCTTTTCCAAGGACAGCCTATAATTTCTTTGATCTTGTTAATTTATTATATCCATTGTCATCTTCATTTATCTTCCTCAACTTTACCAAGCATTTTTTCCAGAATATCATCTACTTGCAACATATATTGAAAGTACAGTATGTGAGCTTCTTATTACCTTTAGGAAGCTATTTGGCTAGCATTCATAATTTGAAGATGTCTATTTCTATTGCTTTTTCTCAGTATCCTTTTTTCACAACCATGTATGTTTTAACTATTCTGATTTTTGCTGTTATAAAAATACACGCAACCTTCTTGTCTAAATTTGTTATAATGTTGCTTTCTAGAATTAATCTAAGTTCACTAAGTCTGCTGGTTAACATTACCTTTGTTTTCATAATATTTAACATTAATCAGGACTTTCCATTTTTATTTTCCTAATGAAGTTTTATTTTATCAGCATGTCTAAAACTATTTTGATTCCAGCCATAGTGTCTTCGGATCCTATAGACTGATTATGCATTGCTGTATGCTTTAAATAGGCAGTTGAAGGAGAAAAAATTCCCCATGACCCAATTTATGACTGCAGACTACATAATTTGTTTGCACCAAGTTTATTTGTCATGTATAAACAAATCATCAGCACAAACATAGAGGTAAACAACATTTACTTACCATTCAAAAGAGACAATAAAAAACTAAAAAAGGAAACAAAAAGACCAAAACACCTCCTCAGCAATCAACACTCAGATAAGCAGGGATTAACACCATATCAGCAATTAAGCAATAAACAACACTCCAATCAAGGAACTACCAGCTCAGACAAACATCAAATAGGAAAGATGTTACTTAGTTGGTAACGAAATACCTTCGAGAAGACAACCAAACTCAGAAAGCACCAGGGACTCCAAGTTTATTTGAACACTACTAGGTCAGATCACAAGGTTCTGCACAGGTAAGAAGAGCATATACAATCTTTAAAGAGTTGTTATAAATGCTAACCAATAATTACATCAAATGCCAATCATCTTATTTTTGATATCTCGGGTTTATATTTTCTATTATAGTAAGAATACACTATTAATAAAATGCAGCTTGGCACAAGTCAACTTTTGTGATAAGTTATTAACTGAATAAAAGTCAATAAATTAAAATAAAAATGCTGAATTGAGATAATTTGTGAGCTGGCATCTGCAAATACCTAAGGAGGCTTACTTACATATTTTCTTTCATATTAAGGAGGTTTCCTTGAGTTCAGGAGCCTTGATAATTTGGTGGTTTTGGTTCAGGTATTTGTTTCTTCATAATAGTGCAATATGCATCTTTGTTTCACTTCCTTTCCAATTGCCAACCGTAGATATGGAGGTTTAATCAAGGCAACTAGGTTTTGTTTCTTTTTGTCTTAAAAATGTTTTACTGCTTATCAAAGCAGCTTCTTCAGCCTAAGAAAAAATCAAACCATTGCAAAAATTTATCATGCAAATATAGTTTTGTTTACAATTGTACACTAGAAAGCTTTCAGAACATATGAAGTATGAATGATCAGAGAACCCCATATATATATTCCTCACCTAACCTAGGCAATAAGGGGATTAGAGTAGCAGAGAGTTGTTAAATGCTTGCCTGCTCCTTTCTTGCTTTCATATTCCTGCATCAAATTCAGGGAAGCCTGGATAGAATTCCATTTAATGAGCTTAACCAAGTTAGGTGAGGATATATGGAGTTTCCCAACTAACTTTTTTCTTAGGCTGAAGAAATTGCTTGGATGAGCAGCAAATCATTTCTAAGACAAAAAGAAAAATACAGTTACCATGACTAAACCTCCAGACAACCAACTCCTCCTGGATGACAGAAATTCACCCATATATGCCAACCATTGAGTTTCTTCAAATTGAGCTTTTTCAGTAACTTATTCATTTTTTAAAAAGTACAAATGAAAGAATAATCATGTATTCTGGCTATCTAATAATGTTTGTTAACATTATTAGATTATAAAATGAAGGTAAACTTCCTTATTTTCATTTGCCTTGCCAATTATCTTTCTTATGTTAGCTGTCTGATCATTCATACTTCATATGTTCTGAAAGCTTTCTAGTGTACAATTGTAAACAAAACTATGTTTGCATGATAAATTTTTGCAATGGTTTGATAACTACCACTAGCCTTCTAGTAAAAGCCTTCTCCCCAGTCACCTAATATTATGTTGCCCTTGTTGAGTCTTTGTTGAAATGTGATGTATGCATGGCTATGCATCCATAGCCATATAACTTAGCATACTCCTTTCCACCATGCTAAAGTGTTTATACTTCTTTTATATTTTTATATGTAAAAGTTTGTATGCATGTAAAAATTCAGGTACTCTTCAGGAATTTAAATTTTCAATGAATGCTTAAGTATACAAAAACTGAAATAACTCCATATAGTACAAACTAATATAAAACACTTTGATATATGCATTCAAAAAAATAATGTGTTCAGATTTTAGACAGACTTCATTCCTCCTTATTCCAAAGCCTATAATCCATTCCCTTGGATCACCTGCTCTTCTTTTTGTTTTGTGCCACCTGCTTTATTTTTCCCACCATTTTAAAATAAATTTGCCCAGTATTTCCATGTATTTATTGTATATATTTATATGCCACACATCTCTCACAATTCTCAAATTTCCAAACATTTCTGAGAGTGAATTTGGCTGCAGAATGTGAGCAGATCTGGCAAAGTTTGAACAAATATGTTTGCCTATATAACAAAGCTACAATCTATCAGTTCTGAGCAACAGCAACATTTTATCAGTCAACTCCAACGCTGATTTATGTCAAGAAAAAAAGATCTAGCCTTGATTGATCTTGAAACTTCATATTTATACTGATGGCCAGATGGATTGTTCTTATATAATGGTAAAAGAACCTGGAGTGATTTTTCTGCTTCAGAAACTTACAGTTCTATGTCTATGAATTCCACCTGACTTATCATAAAGATATGCATGTCACTGCTTTGTTGCTGCACTAGAGGATTTCTCATACTCGCTCTTGCCTCATTGTCGATTTGGACACATGAGGCCCAGTAATGATCAGTACTAACCACCACCCCATAATGATGGAGCCAGCCCATACAGAACAACGAATATTCTGGGTTTTCACTGAGCAATTGAACTGCTGTTCTTTTCCATTCAGAGCTGAATCTTTGACAGCAGAGTTAGTCATGTTCAGTTTTTTATCTGTAGAAATAAAAATAAATACATAGTGAACATACAGTTCAACTAACTGAACCATGAAGAATTCTTGATCACAGGATGAAGAGTTGTCTCCGATCACAGACAATTTGGCAGCAATGTTGGAGCATTATTAAATTGTTCATAAATTGTTGTTTTTGTTTTAAATCTCTTTTCCTTTCTGCCAGATTTGTGGAGAAATATCCATGGGTTTTATCAGTGTAATGTGCCAAGATAATATAGATTATTTTAAGTATCATGATACATAATTTGTATCTTGACAAGTAACTGTATTCTATTTGTCTCAGCAAAATGTACTGGATCAATGATATGGCCATTACAAACATTTTCAGTATTGATGGGCCAAGGGAAAGGGCTAAAATGCTTTGTGAAAAACTGGTCAACAAGGTGAGCATTTCTTCGTTGCCACTAAAGGCATGATTCCAACCCCACCCCATCTCCATCCTCTAAAAACATTGACATTCATTGTATTCTAGTACAAAGTAAGGAACTTGGGTTCCCTCAGATATGTATGATAGGAGTGCAGATCTCAGGATTCCTCACCCTTGGTCATGCCTGCCAAGACTCATAGGAATGAATTCAAGCATATCTGCAGAGCTGTACATCATCCTTTCTTTGTATAGTTAGTGAAACTGTGTTTATTGGAGATACAATGAAATTAATTCCAGACCAATAAACACAGTTAACTTTTATTCAAATTGATATGATGACTAAGTATTTAATGAGACATACACGTCTCTTTTGATATATAGAACAAGGGTTGGATAGGTGAAAATAAAAAAAAGAAACAGATTATGTTAAAACTGATCAGGTGTGGAATAATAAATTAATGTCTGAAGTTTTGCAACATATAAAAATGGAATAAACATATAAAAATAATGGAATAAAACAATATCTTTGTTTTCATAAAGTGTTAATTGTCAGGTAAAAAGAGTAATATAGTATTCTTATCAAGATATTTCCAAAGCATTTTCCCATCAACTCTCTTGTATGTTGGGAGAAAAACCATGTATAGGTCTAGATGGAACAAAGTTTAAAAAACAGGCATCTGGACTGGATTTTTCTCAAGTCGAAGACGTTTCGCCTTTAATCCAAAAGG
>JANHZU010000891.1:171091-192758 GCA_032468055.1 Acrochordus granulatus
CTGACAATGCTTTGCATAGATATAACTGAAAGGGAAAATCAAAAAATTAAAGCTCTTCCAGAAAATATATATACCTGTAGAACTAATAACTTTTTTATGACATAATCCTATATTCTTATAGTGCTTCAGGGACACAAGTAAATTTTGTTTTTTTCTGATGATTTTGAATTTGTGCATATATTTATATTCATTGAATTCCCAACTATTATGTGTCTTACTGTTGCTTAGAGCAATTTTAAAAGGTTCACTGTCAGAAATCAGATATCTGCTTTGCTTTTTCTGATGTTTCATTATTGGAAACTCTTAACCTTAAAGATCAAAACTGTGATCCACTTTCTAATAAAAATGATATATGTCTGTCCTTTACCTTCTCCTTATGAATAATACGTATTCATCTTCAGATGACGTTGCTGGTCAGTCTTACACAGTTCTATGACCTTGCTTTGTATTTAGTTTGGCAGCTCCTGTCTAGGTGCATAAGATCCTGTTTTGTCCAGTACAAAACCAATACTTTTTCTCATGATTTTGCTTCTATATACTTCATCTGTTTCATTTTGGCTATTTTTTATTAGAAATGTATTTAAACTATATAGAAGTTTAATTTCATTTTATCTTATGTACGCTTAATGGTTAAAGGTTTTATTCATTATTGTATTAATTTTAATAGTGAAACAGAAACAAGCACAACACTATAACATTAGCAGAAAAAATATATAGACTAGTCATACAATGAGAAAAGAATATTGGGGTAATTACAATAAACAGAGACAAAAAGAAATAAATGGAATGAAAAAATTATTAAAGAAAAATAATTTAAAAGGGAAAAGATCGTATATATCCATTTAGTATCAATATAGGATTAATTAAATTGCTAAGCTTATAATTAAATCTAGATCATTTGATGATTTGTTGCTTCAGCTTCATAAAGTATTTTTTATAACAGATAATGGTGGTATCCTAAACTGGTCCCTTAATTTTAGAAATATAAGTTTCTTTCCATTTATTGTAACATTATCCTCTTTGCTGAACCCCAAGTTCAATAGAATCAAAGCATTAAATTTAATTAAAATTCCATATTTTATTTATGGAAACAGTTTAACAGCATATTTACATTTTTAGCTATTATATCTTTATTTTCAAAGTTGTATTAGCATATGCTGTGTTTGCAACCAAAACAAAACTAATGATGAACGACTAAAGCTTATGAGTTAAAAACTCTCAAATGTCTTACAATGTCAGGAAAGAAAACCTTGAAGTCCAACTCTTTTTAAACACTATTTGAAAGGTCCAATAGGCATGAAATAATTTCTTATGAATTAATTTCATTTTTAAATTATAAGTATATTTTATGTTTCCTACAATCCTGAACTTATTCATTTTCCAAGTTTTTTTAACTACTGTACAGTAATACTAATTTTTTTTATTCTAAACTAAATTGAATTGTTGATTTCACTTCAAGTATTTTATGTAAAGGATCTTAGAACTGCAGGTACTTCTGAAACTGTCAAAACAGTTGAACATTGTTTAGTCAATACATGTTTCAATTGTATAAATTGCTAAGTTGATGCTATGGATAAATCATTTTCAGAAGCCAGTCTCTCAAAGTTTTTAAATAGTCATTATGATACTATTGATTAAAGATATTTATGTCTTGTTTGGCCTCAGTGTTCCAATAGAAAATCTTCAAATTTAGGTTATTGCACAACACCAGTTTTTCTGGTTAAAAGGTGATGATTTTTTTTAAATCCAAACAACAAAATAACATTTGAAAGCAACTTTCAAATAATATTTGAAAGATACACATCCCTAATTCATTGAACTTGTGTAAATCCTGTGGAGATGCCCAGATAGTGGACTTACCCAGTTATCTGAGGATGATTAGAATCATTTGGACCTGAGAAAGTGGAAAAGATCCTTCAGAATGTAAACACCACCACTGGTGCATTAGATCTATGCCCTTCCTGGCTGGTTAAGGCTGCCCAGGAGGTGTCATGTGGGTGAGTCCAAGCAATTGTGAATTCATCCTTGTTGGAGGGGGTGTTCTTGGGTCCTTTTAAAGAGGAGATGATGTGCCTCCCCCTCAAGAAGCCATCGCTGGTCCCCACCATTGTGGATAATTTTCATCCAGTCTCTTACCTTTCCTTTTCAGGCAAGATTATCTCTTTTCAATCAGGTTTCAGGCCCAGATATGGGACTGAAATAGCATTGGTCACCCTCATGAATGATCTCTGGTGGGAGCAGGATGGAGCTGGTGCATATGTATCCTTGCTTTACTCAACTTATGAGTGGCTTTCAATCCAATCAATCAATCAAAAATCCTTTTGGATTGACTTAGGTAAGTGGGGGTGGGTTGCACAATTTTGTGCTGGATTACCTCCTTCCTCCAACTCTGGTCCCAATCAATGTTGATAGGAAACAAGAAGTCCAGCTCATGGCCCTGTTTTGTGGCATGCTAGAGGATTTGATGCTCTCTCCACTGCTGTTGAACATCTTCATGAAACCACTGGGTTAGATCATTTATCACCACTGGATAAGGAATCACCGGTATGCTGATGATATTCAGTTATGTATCTCCATTCTGAGTGAAGTAAGTGATTCAGCGGATGTTCTTTTGCAGTGCCTAGAGGCTGTGAGAGCCTGAAAAGGGAACAACAGACTTCAGCTGAATCCTAGTATGATGGAGTGGCTGTGGGTGGGCACTTCTGTATCTAAGAGTTTATAATCCTTGATCTTGGATGGGGTTGCACTTTCCCAGACAGTCCTGATGTGTAACTTGAAGAGCAGGTGGCAGCAATAGCTAGGAGGGCCTTTGTTCAACTTCATGCTGTGAGCCAGTCCTGCCCTTTATTTATTGGATTTATATGCCGCTGAAATCTGAAGACTCTCTGTGGCTTACAATAAACAATAAAAATATAACAATCCATAAAAAACATTGAAAACCTTAAAAAGGATTTTTTCCCCATGGATAGAGAGGCTCTCTTAGTCACTCATGTACTGGTCATCTCTCGGTTGGACTACTGCATTGCATTCAGCATGGGGCTACCCTTAAAAAGTAAAGGAAGCTCCAGCTGGTGCAGAATGCAGATGTGTGAAGAGTTTTGGACCCCAAAGAAGGGCATATGTAACACCTTTGCTTTGCAAACTGCATTGAGTACCAAGTCTGCTTCTGGGTCCAATTCAAGTTGTTGGTTGTGTCCTACACAATGTGGGACAAGGCTACCTACAGAACCATCTTCGCTCCATTACATAAACCCATCCCACCCAGAAAGGCAGGGAAGGTATGTTGCAGACCCTATCAGTTAAATAATTCTGACTAGCAGGACCCAGGAGGAGACCTTTCTCTGCTTTTGCCCCTGTCCTGTGGAATACTCGCCCCCAAGAGGTGAGGCAGGCCTGTTCTGCAGTCACACATGGGAAGCCCAGAAGAGCACGCAGCCATGGGACTGGCTAGTGTCCTGAAATTTCCCCCTTTGCCTTTTAAATTAGTTTTAATTTAAGAGTTAAATTAGTTTTAATTTAAGAGTTCAGTCACTCTTGCCTCCTTCTACATTGTTAAATTTTATCTTGTTTTTATATTTTAAAGTTTTATTGTATACCACCTAGAGTCCCTCCCTGAGGGAGATGGACGGTTTAAAAATGTGAAAAATAAAATAATTATTAGGAGGAAGTATAGTTCAGCCATGCACCATTTTATTATTATAGCCAATTTCCATAAAATAAGTTTTAATTTTTCTGTGGAGCTAATTTCCTGATCTAGTCTGCCTAGTGGGTCTGACATGATATAATTATCCAAAATGGCCATGATTTATATTCAATATTATGGGTCTACACAGCCTTACTATCTCTAGATTGCCCAATAAAAAAATCTTACATGCTTATACAGATTTGTAAAAGAAAAAATTCTCGCAGATATTGTTTTACAAGGTTTAAATATTCATAACTGCTGATTTTTCTTTCTCAATATTGCTAAAGGGATGTTTTGTTTTTCTCATCTTGACGCTTCTGTAGGAAACTGCAGAAACTTGCACTAACCAGACAGATCTGGAATGCAAGACCTAAGCAACTACTAGACGGTAGCAAAGAGATGGAGAGAAACTTTATTCTCTTCTGTCATCTTATGTCCATCCGAGTCTTTGATCCCTAAATTTGATAGCCCTGGAAGTGAGAAATAGAAAAGGAATTGAACAGCCATACAAAAACCTGAGGCACATTACTAAATAACATCTGAAAAATATTATGTGGTTGAAAAGAGGAAACCCAAAGCAAGAAACAAACAAATCACCTTCCCCCTCACATCCAACTAAAGGTAGGTACTGTATAATATTGCTAAATTACAAGCATTACTCTAGCCCCCTCTAGAGGTATAAGAATTTATTCTTAACTCCTGACAGTTCTTTTTTTTTTTAAATTATGAAACGTTTCAATGCAACAACTGGCTATATTTGAGAATTTTAAAAGAGAAATTATATAAAAATACTGGGAAATGCTTGCACCTGAAAAGCAGGATGAAACGCTGGGTGCTGTACACATTTAAATGCACCTCTCATTTTTCCAACAAGAAATGTTTAGCTCCTTTGCATAGCTTATACATAGCTTTGGTTATAATATAAACCTTACTGGAGATGAGTCTGCTAATGAGGCAAAATACAGACTGATAGCCACACTACTTTCTGTAATTTTCCCCAAATGGTTGCTCTTCAGACTGTAATCTCAGAATTCTCAGATGAAAGTTAGGCAGTCTGGAAATTTTGGAAGTTTGGTCTCAGAACATATAGAGTTAACAGATTCAGAAAAAAGAGGTAGGCTGTATATATTCCATGAGCATATTAACTTCCTTTTCAAAGTGGTTATCCCACCATAATGTTTTAATAGTATGTGGTGCTTCTTTGTGATGAGTTTGCTAGGCATCCTGGGCAAACAGCTCACTCTCAGACTTAATCCCAACAACTGCAGTCAGAGAATAATAAAGCTGATGTAATTTATAAGACTGTAATTAAACAATACACCTGAAAACACCAAGCAGTGAACGCTAGTGCAATAGTCAGTTTCAGCCACAGCAGTTGCAACAGAATGTCCAAGAATTGCTGACTTAAACTGCAATTCTGTAAATTGGCTGTAAATCACCATGTGTTCTACATGATGGCACTTCTAAATTTGCTTATATATGCCTGTTTGCCCCAAATGTGAAAGTGTATCAACAGCTGGGCAATGACTCAAGATTTTCAAGAAGGTCAGGGTTATTCTTCTTCCTTTATTTTCTGAAACTGTTTTCTTAGTCTTAAGAGGAACTAGGAAGCTTTGGCTGGCCATACATTAGAGCATATAATCATGCCACAGTTTGGTTATGAGAACATAACAGGAGCATGCTGGGTTGATTTCATAACCTGAAATATCCATCTTCCCTGCCTTTTTTTTTACAGAATTATCTAGTACCCTGAAAAAAATACTATTTTCCAGCATTCAGAAGCCTGAATAAATTTACACAGGCACTTCAAGGATATGATTGCTTCTATCTCTCTTTCTTTCAACCCACTGCTACAGAGATTGGCCAGTTTTGTAGGAGATTCAGCTTTAGTAACATAAAAATGGGAAAAGAAACTTGTGGCAATTTGTTCCACCAAGTCTTCTTTTCACCTTTTCCCAAATGATTAATTTGACTTGGCCACCAATAGGCTCACTGACGTCAAGGCACAGTGAATGCATCATAATATGATTCTGAGAATTATAACAATAACTTGCTTATTTGCCAAGACACTGGCATCAGTCCAGCGAAATATTTTCTTTGTTGTTCAGTTACTCAGTGATGTGTGACATTTCACAACCCCATGGCAGGCTTCCTGTCCTGCACTGCCTCCCAGAATCCACACCCATCACATCTAGGATGCTCCCTAAATATCTCATCTTCTGCTATCCCCTTCTTTTGCCTTCAATTCTTCCCAACATCATGGTCTTTTCCAATGAGTCTTCTCTTTGCATTAGGTGGCCAAAGTACTTGAACTTCATCTTCAGTATCTGTCCATCCAATGAACCATCAGGATTGATGTCCTTTACGGTTTCCTTGCAGTCCAAGGGACTCTCAAAAATCTTCTCCTGCACTATAATTTGAAGGCATCAATTCTTCAGTGCTCAGCCTTCCTATGGTCCAACTCTCACAGCCATACATTAGGTTTGATTATATGGACCTTTGTTGGCTAGGTGATGTCTCTGCTTTTTAATATGCTGCCTAGGTTTGCCATAGCTTTCCTCCCAAGGAGCAAGCATCTTTTAATTTCATGCTGTAGTCACCATCTGCAGTGATCTTGGAGACCAAGAAGGTGGAAAATCTTCTACCGCTTCCATTTTTTCTCCTTTTATTTACTAGGAAGTGATGGAACCAAATGCCATGATCTTACTTTTTTAATGTTGAGTTTCAAGCCAGCTTTTGCACTCTCCTCTTTCATCCTCTTCACATTCTACCATGAAAGTGATATCATCTACATATCTGAAGTTGTTGATATTTCTCCTGGCAATAATTAAGAATTTCACATGATGTGCTGTGCAGAAAAGTTAAATAACAGGGTGACAATATACAGTCTTGTTGTACTCCTTTCCCAATGTTGATCCAATCCATTGTCCCAAGTCCAGGTCTAACTGTTGCTTCTTGACCTGTATACAGGTTTCTCAGGAGACAGGTAAGGTGGTTTGGTATTCCCATCTCTTTAAGAATTTATCATGGTTTCTTGTGATCCCCACAATCAAAGACTTTAGTTAAGTCAATGAAGCAGAAGTAGATGTCTTCCTGAAACTCCCTTGCTTTCTCAATGATTCAATGAATGTTGGCAATTTGATCTCTAGTTCCTCTCTTTGCAACTCAGTTTGTACTTCTGGTAGTTCTTGGTTCACATACTGCAGAAGTCTAGCTTGTAGTATCTTTAGCATTTCCTTGTTAGCGAGTGACATGAGTATAATTGTACAATAGTTTGAACATTCTTTGACATTGTCCTTCTTGGTAATTGGAATGTAAACTGAACTTTTCCAATCCTGTGGCCAGTGCTAAGTTTTCCAAATTTACTGACATATTTAACAGCATCATCTTTTAGTATTTTAAATAATTTGGCTGGAATGCCATCACCTTTGCTAGCTTTGTTGTTAGTAATGTTTCTTAAGGCCCATTTGACTTCACACTCCAAGATGTCTGTCTCTAAGTCAGTGACCACACAATCATAGTTATCAGGGACATTTAGATCTTTCTTTTAGAGGTCTTTTGTGTATTCTTGCCACTTCTTCTTAATCTCTTCTGCTTCTGTTAGGTCCCTCCCATTTTTGTCCTTTATCATGCCCATTTTTGCACCAAACGTTCCCTATCTCCAATTTTCTTGAAGAAATCTCTAGTCTATTCCACTCTATTGTTTTCCTCTATTTGCGCTCTTCATTTTAGAAAGCCTTATCTCTTCTTGCTATTCAGTTGGCCTTTCACTTTCTTTTTTTCCTTAGCTATTTGTAAAGCCTCATCAAACAGCCACTTTGCTTTCTTGCATTTGTTTTTCTTTGGGATGGTTTTGGGATAGCTACCTCTTATACAATATTATTCACTTCCATCCATAGTACTTTGGACGTTCTATCTATCAGATGTAATCCCTTAAATATATTACTCACTTCCACTGTATATTTATAAGGGATATCATTGAGATCATATCTGAATTGTCGATCAATTTTTCCTACTTTCTTCAATTTAACCCTAACTTTTGCAATAAGCAGCTCATGATCTGAGCCACAGTCAGCTCCAGGTCTTGTTTTGACTGACTGTATAGAGCTTCTCCATCTATGACTGCAAAGAATATAATTAATCTGATTTTGGTATTGACCATCTGGTGATGTCCATGTGTAGAGTTGCCTCTCAGGTTGTTGGAAAAATGTATTTGTTATGATCAACATATTCTCTTGACAAAATTCTGTTAGCTTCTGTTCTGCTTCATTTTGTAGTCCAAGGCCAAACTTGCCTGTTATTCCTGTTAACTTCTGACTTCCTACTTTAGCATTCCACTCCCATATGATGAAAAGGACATCTTTTTTTGATGTGAGTTCTAGAAGGTGTTGTAGGCCTTCACAGAACCGATTAGCTTCAGCCTTTTCAGCATCAGTGGTTGGAGCATAGACATGGATTACTCTGATGCTGAATGGTTTGCCTTTGATTCAAACCAAGATCATTCTGTCATTTTTGAGATTATATCCCAATACTGATTTTCTCACTCTTTTATTGACTATAATGATTACTCCATTTCTTCTAAGGGATTCTTGTCCACAGTAGTGGATATAGTCATCATCTGAATTAAATTTTCCCATTCCCATTCATTTTAGTTCACTGATTCTCAAGATGTCGATGTTCAAACTTGCCATCTCATATTTGACCACATCCAGCTTTCCTTGATTCATAAATATTTCATTCCAGGTTCCTATACAATTTTGTTCTTTACAGCATTGGACCTTCTTTCATCTCCAGACACATCTGCAGCTGACCATCCTTTCAGCTTTGGCCTTTCACCTTTCACTTCACTCTTTCTGGAGCTCCTTGTAATTGCCTTCTGGTCTTCTCCAGTAGCATATTGGACACCTTCCAACCTGAGAGGCTCATCTTCCAGCATCATATCTTTTAGGCTTTTTTTTTTTACTGTCCTTGGGGTTTTCTTGGCAAGGATACTGGAGTGGATTGCCATTTCCTTCTTCAGAGTCCTGTAGCTCATTTTTTTATGAATAAAAGTTTCCTTTAGTTTACTCTGTATGGTAAAGAGAACAATGTTCCATTAATCTTAGAGATGTCAGTTTCAAAACTTGACTCATTCTCTGACTTAAGAGTTTGCAATACAATGGCTAGATGAAAGTTTTGGATGTTATAGTTGTGGTTAGATTGAAAAAAATGGGGTCTGAGATTTCATGAATCTAAATTACTTTTTGCATCCTCACATAGTGAATGAAGAATGGTCTATACATAAGATTTACCTTCCAAAACTTGACAGCAACATCTACAGAGGTGTTGGTCTCAGGCTATGTTTTTGAATGTAATTTATTCATGCAACATACAGTACAATCTGGTTACACCTTAACCCATTTTCTGCACTATCATCTGCACAATATAGAATATAGTCATCTTAAACAGGCTGGAATGGGGACTTAAGCCTATCCTGTCTCCACAAATTAATCATAGTGAGCATTATTAAAGTATTTGTTGGAATGCAGCTGCTAGTTAACTGACCTGATTAAATGTGTTGTGTGAATCCAGCCAATAAGTCATGTGACTATGCCTAAATATTCACTATTTGTTCTAATGTAACTTTCTTCAACTTTGTATCTTTCAGATACATTGCATAGAAATTCCAATCCATTTAGTCTAACACTTCTCCAAGCTTAGGCTGGTGTGTAAATTGGATTACCTGGATTATGATACCTTGGTGATAGTGAGTTACAACTTCTTTACAATGGGTCCTGACTACTAAAATGTGACTTCTATCAGGCTGCTTTTGAAGAGGACCCACAAACTGCAGTTCATAAGAATGCAGAAGCCAGGATGTTGATGGGTAAACTATGTTACTACTGCACATTTCCAATTCACTGGTCCTTATACTGGCTACCTGTTACTTTCTATGCTCTAAGTGCTAGTTATTTCCTTTATAGCCCTACATAACTTGATTTCAGGTTACCTCAGGCACTGTCTCCTTCAGGAAGAATCTGCCCAGTCTGTCTATTAAGGCTAAGAGTTAGTGATTGCTCAGGGTCCTAATCCCTTGAGAAATTAAAATGGAATGGACTCAAAGGAAATCTTTCACTGTAGTAGCTCTTCTATTTTGTAACATTTTATCTTTGGAGATGAGCCAGATGCCCTGTTAAAATAGTCCTCTTTTGGTTGACAAGTAACGATTGCTGTTGGGGACATTGATTTTTGGATAACCATTATATATACTTATGGAATAAACAAGAAAAGAAATATGCTAATGTGGTGTCACTTTATGGCAAAATATTTAATTTCAAGAGCTGATTAGAGATAGGTCATCTACAACTGATTCTTCCTGTAGTGATCTGATTTATACAGATAGACATTTTGTGTGATATATTTATTCAATCAGCTACTAGTTTACTTTGTTGAGAAGTATTTTGTAGGTGGTTAAGGTTCTTTGTGTGGTAGGATATCTACAATGGTTTATTTACATATATATAAAGTGTTATTTTTAAAGTTACAATAATCAAGTTAGATATTTGCATATCTGTCTATCTATCTGCTAACAATTTCAGAAGTGACTCTAGGTGGCTCACAAAAGACAAACAAGTGTACAAAATATACAAACAAGTCCTGCTGAACCTTTTAAAATAATCTTCCTTTCTGCCACTATTACATTTGTAGCATACTCCCATGAGCAGTTGACTTTATTATTTGATTAAATTTATATTTTGCCATGTCTTTTGCCTGAAGTTGGCAAGTTCATGGAAATTTGTCCCCATTTTATTTCAAGAACATAATCAATTACCAAGTGACCAGAATTATTCAGTAAATGTGAATGTGTATCTCATCACATCTGGACTAACATCTGAACCACTACAGCACAAGCTTTTAGGCTGTTAAAAAAGAAACATTTACCTTTTGCTGATGCTTTAGATTTTAGATTAATTTTAGTTAAACAAGATTTTCATTTCACAAGATTCAAAATATTTTGGATGAAAACCCTGGATATTTTTCCTTCTGAAAAAATGATACTCTTGATTGCATTACCTCATCGATAGAGTTTCTGAAAGGAGACCAATTTTGAGGGGGAAGGAGGAGATTATGGGGTTGAGGGGTGGGGACGGAGACAGCTTTCAGCTGCATAATTAGACATTTAATAGTATAGAGTTCAAACCTCTTCAGAGGTAATATTTTATGTAATGTTCAGACAATGTTTGAGGCAGGTTTTTCAGTATATACCACTGTTTCTTCTTTTTTGTAGTACAGCTAAATTTCATTGGAAAAGATTATTTTAGGCCTTCAGAAAAGTTGAGAATGACTTATTAAGAGTCAAAAGTTTAATAGAACAGAAGTCCCTTTGTTCCTCTTCTCCAACCCTGCTTGGCATCTGACAATACTTAACCATATTTTCAATAGTGTCACTATCTCATGCTGCTCTAAAAAGCACAGAACACTGAAATCCTACATCGCAAGTTTGTAAAACATGTAGCAGCATGTTATCGGGCATAAATATTAGATTAAAAATAATTTCACTGCACATTCAACTCCAATAAGCATTTGTATTGTAGGGTCTAATGAACACCTTAATAACATATGGTGGAGGAATAGCATATACTCTCAATCAGTTGTCTATCAAACATGTAAGATTTACAGGTTTAGCTTCCTTATTAATGAGAGAAGTTAAAGTCTACAGTTGGACTTCAGAGTCATTCCATCTTAGGAACTCATAATTTATTCTCTATTTATTTATAAAGAGAATTTATTTCAATTCACATGATTGCCAAAACTTCCAAAACAGGCTTCTATATCAGTTTATTGGTGTCAGACTTAATGGCATAAGAGATTTTTCTGCACAAGCATTATCTTGAAAGAAGGAAGTTCTAGACTGATACACAGGGATTATTCCTTCTAAGGAAATACCATTGCAAAGTTATTAACATAATAGTGGGTGAGAACTGTCAATACATTTTTATATACTAAGCATACACAATACTAAGCACACACTTCAGTTGCAAAAACACTTCAGTCCATCAACTCAGCTATTAAACATAATTCACAAGGAGAAATGAACAAACTACAATTTTTTTCTTCTTTAAATGTCATGCAAAAGTTAAAATATAAATGCAAAGGAATTTATCCTTTGAGAAAACATATCTAAATGCCGTGTCTAAAGCAAAAATAATCTGTAGTTCAACCCAATAACCACAGAACATAGATTTTATAAAAAGACCATTTATTTTTCATATAAAACACATGTTATGTCGCATCATAGTAAGTATCCAATTATTGTCCTCCAAAGCTGTTCTGAAAACATTTTTAAAAATTATTCAGAACTGTGCTTGAACCTTCCATCTTAAAATAAGCAAAAGATATTCCTTTATTCAACATATTTCTGAAAACAAGTTCATTTCACATTCCAAATGTCCTCAGTTTCTAACTGTGAGTTGAAAACACTACAAATGACAAACCAGATCAACAGAAGCCCTTATGATACTTTACTCTTGAACCAATGACTGCAGCTTTGACAAATATACTTTGTATCTAATTGAGTCCCAAATAATTCTTTATCCATCAAGAAAAAGAGTGAGTGATCATAACGTAGGAGTGAAAAAATTATTTTGGACATAAAAAATCTACTTGAGGAATAATATAAAACTGGCTTAGTTGAAAAATGTGTGTACTACTTCAAGGTGTAGTTAAGAACAGGGCATCTCAAATCCACAGGGAGCAACTATGTCCTATTGGCCAATATATGTTTGGAAGGAATTGCCATATCTTTCCAGTCCAAAAGAATGGACACAGCTAGAAAGACAGGAAATCCTCAATGAATAACAAGAAATCCCTGAACGAAAACAACCCTGAGTTTCTTTCACAGAGAGACAATGTTAATGTGCAACAAGTGTCTGAGAAAAATTCAAGCACTTTCCTGGGCTCAACTATTCCATAATTATTGCATTTAAATGTGTTTTTGTTTTTTCCTCAAAATATGAGAACAGAAAGACACAGGAAATAAAAAATGCATTACAGTATTATTTATGCTTTACATAATAGTTTACATACCACAATTTTTATTCTAGAAATTAAATGTTTTAAGAGGGGAGCAGAAAACAGTCTCAAAAATTAACTTGTAATATGAAATGTTAAAGACACACAAGTCTATTAAAATGTGTGGTTTCTCAATTTAATTAATATCTAGAATCATGCTGTAAAGGTCAAGTATGAAACAGTTTGTTATGAAGAAGTCTTTTGAAAGGAAGACTGGTCAGCCAACTTATTTGCTAAGCCTCCTAAACAGCAACAAACTACATCCATATTGACTCTATATACTTTCCAAGTCACAAATCTGCAGAGAGATTTTGAAGCTCTCAAGGTATAAATTCTTCCATGAGCATCCATTTAGATATTCCAAATTACAGCTGCAATCTCACGCCCACTTGATTAGGACTGAGCAATACAAATCAGGAAAATAACACAGCAAAGAAAAACTAAATAAGTCTCCAGCTGATGTGTAGTTAAAAAGGGAGAGTCCTTTAATAATACTGCTTGAAGCTCCCATAGAGATGTTTCCCAGGAGGCTTAGCTTGAAACTCTAATACCAATGTCTAAAACCAAAAATGGATTTTCAAAAAAAATTATGCACCAGAGTCAGTGCAAGCTGAATGGGTATTTATGGACAATGAATGATCTGTACATTCTTCCATGTTCTTAGATGACTGTACAGAAATGACAGCAATAATCATTGTTAATATATATGCATGTCTTCAATATGTGTACAACGTCCATTCAACTCAATATAAGGAAGGAGTTTGGAAGATCAGTTAACATTTTCAAATGAACTTGAGGCATTTTTAAATGGTTCACATGCCTTTAGTTCGGTATAGTCTCTTAGCTTAATTCAAATCATGTTTTATTTAAAGCACAATGTTCTTATTATATTTTTATTCTGACTTCTTATTGCTTAAAAATATCAGCTGTGCTTGAAGATAGACCTGTCCTAAATCAAAGGGCAACTTCCTGGATCTGAGATAGCAATATGCGGAAGACAAGACCCAAATCTCTCTGTACTGTAAAATAAACCTTTCTATGGGAAAAATTATCACCATCTTAGCGAGTACACAAAGGATATACTGAAGGGCATAGCCCTTGGCATTGTGTCATGCACAAAGAAACACCTGGGAAATAAACATTTTCCCTTACTCCTATCCAATTATTTTCATCCATCCTTTTTATCCTTACCCTGCACTGTCAAAGTCCAGTTGAAGTAGTAAACTGGGAATCTGATCATTGTTTGAAATTTGACTTCATACAGTTCATTTCATGTTACTGTTGTAGTTCATCCAATTTTTCCCTCAAATTATCCCTGTGTGGATAAAGAAGGTTTCTAAATATTTGGGCTACTGAATTAGACAGTAGTTTTCATAAGATCATTTAGCAGTCTCCATCCAGTTTCTGAAGTGTAAGTATTCATTACATAAAACCCACCAGCACTAGAAGAAGCAGGAAATCTGATGGCACTTCTCTAAAGACTTAAGATGCATGGCACTAAGTCTAAAGCATATCCAACTGAAAGAAAACAACTGTGCTTCTCAACAACAAATCAGAATGGACTGGACACTGTAAAAGCAGGTTTGTACAACAGTACATTTTCTAAGAAATCAATTTGTAAGGCTGCTAAAGCAGCATCACTTTTAAAAAAATAAATTCCAATCTCATCTGTAAAACATGAGGGATTTTCCATTAGATATATCTAAAGCATAGAAATATTTTTTTTCTTCTCTAGAGATGTTAGCTAGAGGTCACTTAATTATAAGGCAGACTTTTTAATTTTATGCAAACAATTTCAATTTCATTCTCTTATTAAACAAGAAAAGAATTTTTGTTTGTAAACCACAACTTTTGGTAGTGAATTTTAAAGTCTGTGCAACAGTTTTCTTTTAAAATAGCTACCCCCATAAAAAGTGCCATTGGAAAAAGAGCTAAATGCTGACAAACAACATGTTTGTGAAACATTGGTAGAAAAAGCAGCTCCAGATCTAGAACAAGATCAATTGATTCTGTTATCAGGGTATTTTGGTTCACCACACTCAAGTCTTGAGTAATTTTGGCCCTTCCAAAATCCCTCCCTCCAAAAAATAAGGCCATACATTTCTTGTCTTTGTTCAGTCCATTTCCATAGACATAAGGCGCCGGCGTTCTCGCCTAATTTCTTGAACTTCCTTCTTGCAACACCAACGGGAACTACAATAGCCAATCAAACAAGATAAAAGTCCAATAACTGTAGACAGGCCAATGCCAATCAGTAGTGGAAACTTGAAAGCATTCAGCACTGAGAGTGAGAGAAGGAGAAAAAAAAATGTTACAGGCAAATCACATGGACCAATATTTTTATGAAAAGAAAGATATTTCTAATCTGATGTCTATGAATATTCTCATTAACCCAGATTACGATAAGTAGTAAAAATTGTACAAATTTTGCAAAGTTTCTTAAAAAGGCAACTGGACATTAATTACAAGATATTATTGGAGACGTTTCACCTTCCGTCTGGAAGGCTTTTTCAATCCATCTAAAAATGAAAAAGAATCGTCAGGAAATATATATATTTCTAAAAAAGTGGGGGGGAAGATGAGAACACATAGCAAGGTTACGTAGCAGGAGGCTCTGTAATGTCAATGTTCTGGAAGCCAATCAAGTTTTATTACCCAACATCTCTCTGTTTATTTTGCTATGTGAAAAACTGTTGTCTCCTGCACCCTTTCTCCCAAATCATCTCTCTTCTGTTAGAAACTTAACACCCTGTTTAAACTGGCTGTGTGTAACCTTGCTATATGTTCTCATTTTCCCCCACCCCTTTTTTAGAAGTATACATATTTCCTGACAATTCTTTATTTTCAGATGTTTTTGTGTTACTTCTTTAAAGGATCTTTTTTTTCTTTTTCTTTGAATTCTACCTGGACTAAACCATAAGGAACATTCATAAATATTTATTCATATTTAAGTTTAGCTTTTAGCTAAAAACGTGTCAGTTATCCATTCTTTCTTAAAGCCTATGACAAAACCTTAAAGTGAGATTCAAATTTTTTTTTCCCTCACTGAGCCCTTGGAAACTTTTAAGTGCCATAAAAAAGTTTTGACAGATCATTTAAAGTTAACAGACTATAATATTTATAATGAACATTTACTAAGAAAATGGAATAAGCATTGCTCTAGATGTTTCATATTTAAAATGACTAAACAGCTGCTTGAGGTAAAGGTTTCTCCTGTCCAGTTGTGTTCAACTCTGAGAAGTGGGGCTCATCTCCATTTCATAGCCGAACAGCCAGCACTGTCCAAAGACGATTCCATGATCATGGGGCTGGCATGCTTCAGATCCTGTCAGCCAGGGAATTTTGGCTGTCGGGGTTGAGAAGACAAGCCTTTTCTGCTGTGGTGCTCACCCTTTGGAACATAATCCCTTTTGAGGTGAGGTCAGCCCCCTTCCTTCTGGCCTTCTAGAATAGAAGGTTGGCTTGGTGGCCTGGTAGCCATGTGTCATCAGCGAAGTGGCTATTTGATGAATGGTCTCGTCTCCATTTTGTCTCCCCATTTTGCTTGTTTTTTGTTTCTTTTAATTTCTTCTTTTTATCTTTTATCTTTGTTGTTTGTATGCTTATTATAAGTTGCCCAAGGTTGGGTGGTGAATACGTTTAATAAATGCATACATGATTATATGCTGAGGTGCATAGAATAGCCACCTTTCCACTGAATTGGTGGTACCTATTTATCTACTTGCATTTTTACATTCTTTTGAACTGCTAGGTTGGCAGGATCTGGGGCAAATAATGAAAGCTCACCCCATTACATAGCAGTGTTTGGGTCTTGAACTGCCAAGCTACTGACCTTCCAGTTGAAAAGCCCAGCGTCTTAAGTGCTCGGCCCTTGTGCCTCTACAACAGCTGCTTACTGCAAACAGTAATTAAAACTAATTATGAAACTGAATTGTCATTCCTTGTCAAGCAAGAGGTATAGAATTATACTATTTGTAAGATGGGTTAACTACCATTAAGAACGGAAACTATGCACTGCCATACAATTAGCTCTATCAAAAACTGGAAATCTCTATTCCATTTGTTTTATTCTCCTGTAAAGAGGCTTCTATTTTTTCTATATCACTGAGGGAGTTTTTGAACTGTTTTTTTAAATATTTTTGAGGTTATTTATTATTACAAAATACTGTGGAGGATACTGATACAACTGCTATTGTTGATACTGATTTGAAAAATCATATTGTACAGAAATTGTACATTGCCTTGGAATTTTTACTGAATTATGAAAAATCAGGGAGGCTGGATATTTATGAGTGTACAAGGAAAGGCACATATAGCTTGTTTGACTTACAACTAAAGATTGAGGGTAGGGAATTCTTAGTAAAAAGATAAGGATTCTGCCCCTCATCTAATCACATTCAACCTTTTTACTTCTTAGGAAAAAACGGCAAGTATTTTTCCCTTATCAAATTGCAAAATACAGTTAAAAAATAGAGGAAAGATTCTTTCTACTAGACTCTATTTGTTGCTACTACATGCAACAGAAAACCCTGAGAGAAAGTTAAGGGTACATTTTATGTGTGAGTGCTTACCATCCATCTTCACAGTTACAAGAATTGCTTTAGATTTGATTTCCTTCTCCTGTTGCCAAACACCTGCAGCTGACCGCACCCAAGGCGTTACCACGCAGAAGTGGTTGCCAAAATCATGGTCTTCACAGCCATGAATTCTAAGCTGGAACTCCAGAGGGGAAATTCTTTCTAAGCTGAGATCACTGCTCCCATTTCTTCTTGCCTGTGTTACTATCCCTTTCCGATCTAGTGAAGCTAGGAAAACAGGTTCTTTGTCCATTACAAAAGAGCGCAGGGCAAACCAGGAGACAACAAATGACATGTCATCTGGAATTGAAAATACAATAACAAATCCCAAAATTAGAGCAGGTACAGTAACCACAGTTCTCAACTAAATTCCTATAAACTTTAGTAAGCTACAGAAATTCCTTTTTGTCCTTCAAGGATTTAACTCTACTGAATTGCACAAGCTTAACCGAATTCAGTGCATGATTGAGCATTTGTAAGGTCTGTTAAGTTATAATTTCAGTTTTAAACTTCCTATGTGTAGAATTAATTAATTAGATTAAGATGATTAGTATAAAAACCCTTTCTGGACCAATGTTTTTATGTCATAGAGTATAGCAAACTGAGCCATTATTTCATAACTAAATTATACTGCACATTACTTCACCACACAAAAGTTAATTTGAAATCATCACCACTTTATTAACTTTGTTCATGCCTCTTGAACTGAAATGTTAGAGCCTTTCCTTAGCATTCCAATAGTAGACTATGTAGACTCTAATATGATATTTCCTTACTGTCATTATTATTACTGCTCCTTTTTCTTGTAGGATAAAAATATCAGATTACAGATCCTGTAAATAATTAAATAGAGCACATCCATACCATGAACAAGAATTTAATTCAACTGGTTCATCAGATGCTGCACACTGTATGAAAGATACATTAGTAAGATCTTAATATTTGTATACCACTTCCAAATGTTCAAAGTGTTTCATCTGCACTGTCTACGTAGAATCCTTACAACCGATCAGCAAGGCAAGTAAGTCCTCCTGACTGCAGATGTGTCAGGAGTGTGACTAAAAGAATTGGCTTATCAAATGCTATCAAATAAATTGACAAAATTTGTATTGGGAATGTCACACTTCAGTATGTTCAGGATAAAATATACTACTTTTTGCCATTCAAGAAATCAGTTTCCAAATCTAATTTTTAATGTTTATCCTCTAAAGCTATTGGTTTAAGTTGCCCAAAGAGTACCTTCTTTGAAATTTAACTGTCTTAAATTTCTTCAGATGCTAAATGTTCTACCAAATGTACTAATGTAAATGTAGTTTTGGACCTGTCTTTCCAGAGGTATCACCTTTGTACTTTTTAAGCATCAAATAAAAATCTGTTAAGTGAGTGGTTTTAAATTGCTTCATTTGAAATCTCAGTTTTAATATTTAGAATTTTTCTAATGTAACTTTATGAGTTCTATTTTTCATTTTTCTGTTGCTCCTGACTTCTGCTTATTTTTTTATTTTTAAAATGTGTTATGTATATTTTTATAAGAACCCATGTATAATATATGTAACTCAAAGGCAGATTAATGTCATAAATACATGTTATTATGAATATAGTTTATTCTACATAAATTAGTGTTTTAATTACTTGCTTGCTCATCAGAACCATACAGCAGCATTCTCTTTTATTTCAGAATTAGTATGTCCTATTGTGTAACTAACAGCTTCCTATACCATTGACCCAATTAGGATAATGTTTTACCTTCATATGCACATAAGGTATGTGTCACTATATGCGCCAATTTTTTTAGGGAATGAACTCCCAAGAGTCTGCACTTTCTGCCCTTAACATAGAATGACAGCTAGTCAGAACCCATCAATTTCTTGTATTTTAATATGATTTTAATAAATCCATGAGTAGATCTGTACTTTTAACCTCATTAGGCTAGTGACTGTTGTTGGCAATTTAATTGTTGTATTCAATACAGAATATATTCTTTCATCCTACTGTAAGGCAGAAATTAAATGTGGTAGCTATTCTGAATAGATATGCTACACATTCCTACAGCATGTGTAACAGTGCCCTGGAGCTTAGAGGTCATTATCACAATTGGTGAATACAGAGATTTAAATTAGATGTGTCCTTCAACTTCATTTACTCCACTGTGTATATGAGAGCCTTATGAGGAATATACTTATATATATTCATATATATATGAAATTGCATATATTCAAATACGTGAAAATATACTCATGATGAAAGTTGCTTCGTTCTTATTTTTATTAAATTTCCTACTTTTTCATCCTTCAAGTGGCTACTACAAATTATATAGTATACTACTAAAATAAATTTTAAAATGTAAATATAATGATCAGGACTATGTCATATTTTGTTTTTAATAGGAAAAGAGTTTTTTGCAGTATCTGCTTAAAGTTCATTAAAGCAGTCAAACTTGCTTCTAGCATTGTGAATATGTTTTAATGAGTCACAAGCAAAGGCTGCGTTCCCACCGCTATGTGTTCTAAAACAACACTTCCCAACTGAATTTGGAGGACTGCACAGTCTAATAGCAATCAAGTAAGAGCAGCTACAAGAAATGAATTAAATTTGTACAATATTAAAGAGCAGAGGAGTACATTTACTAAAAAATAGTCATGTTTTCCACAGTAGTCTTACTTTAGAAGACTGTACTATAAATCTTCAAACATTGCATAAGAGATTTCCAAATTAGACAGCCCTTCATTCATTTGGTGAGCCAGGAATTAGTTATCCATTTAATTACCAAACTGAAACAGTGGCATATTTGTTTACAAAAAAAATGATAAAGATTACATAGTTTTTATGAACAGCATAGAGATTATGGTGATAACATATAGATATATTTTAAAGAAGAAAATTGGACCTAAGATTTTATAGTTCTTAAAAAAGATATTGCAGAGTTTACACTGCTCTATTTCCACCAACAACAAGCCTATAATACTTCCACAAATAAACAAACAAAAACCTTTTGATCTTAATACAAATTGCCTTAGATGTTTTATGATGCTATGAAACCTTGCAATTGGTCCTAAGCCATATATTGACCATTTTCGTTATTAAGTCACATAGTTGTGTCCAAGTCTTTGCAACCCCATGGACCACAGCATGCCAGGCCTATCTCCTAAGGTCTGCCCAAACCCACACTGATCACACTCACAATGCTATCTAACCAATTTATCCTCTGCCATACCCTTTTCCTTTAGCCTTCAATCCTTCCCAGCATCACAATCTTTTCCAATGAGTCCTCTCTGCACATTAAGTGGCCAAAGTACTTGAGCTTCAGCTTCAATATCTGTCCCTCCAATGAGCAATAAGGGTTGATTTCCTGTAGGATTGACTGGTTTGATCTCCTTGCAGTCCAAGTGACTCTCAGGAGTCTTCTCCACCACCACAATGCAAAGGCATGAATTCTTTGACACACGGCCTTCCTTATAATCCAACTCTCACAGCCATACATTACTACTGGAAAAAAAACATAGTCTTGACTATACAGACCTTTGTTGGTAAGATGATGTCCCTGCCTTTTAATATGCTATCTAGGTTTGCCATAGCTTTCCTCCCAAGGAATAAGCATTTTTTAATTTCATGGCTGCAGTCATCATCTGCAGTGAACTTGGAGCCCAAGAAAGTAAAATCTATTGTGCTTCCATTTCTTCCCCTTCTATTTGCCAGGAAGTGGTGGGACTGGATGCCATGATCTTAGTTTTTTAAATGTTGAGTTTCAAGCCAGCTTTTGCTCTCTCCTTTTTTACCCTCATCAAGAGGCACTTTGTTTCCTTTTCACTTTCTTCCATTAGAGTGGTATCATCTGCGTATCTGAGGTTGTTGATATTTCTCCTGGCAATCTTAATTCTAGCTGGTGATTCATCCAGCCTTGCATTTTGCATGGTGTACTCTGCGCATAAGCAGGCTGACAATATACAGCCTTGCCATATTATTTCCCAATTTTTAATCAATCCATTGTTCCATGTCCACTTCTAACTGTTGCTTCTTGACTAGCATACAAGTTTTTTAGGAGATAGGTTAGGTGGTCTGGTACTCCCATCTCTTCAAGAATTTGACTCACACATTCAAAAGATTAAGCGTAGTCAATGAGGCAGAAGTAGATGTCTTTCTGAAAGTCCCTTGCTTCCTCAATGATCCAAATAATGTTGGCAAATTGACTTCTAGTTCCTCTGCCTCTTTGAAATCCAGCTTCTATTTCTGGTAGTTCTTGGCTCACATACTGCTAAAGCCTAGTTTGAAGAATTTTAAGCATAACCTTGCTAGTGTGTGAAATGAGCACAATTGTATGGTAGTTTGAACATTCTTTGGCATTGCCCTTCTTTGG
>JANHZU010000894.1:14978-28257 GCA_032468055.1 Acrochordus granulatus
AGACAGGGAGGCCTGGCGTAATGCAGTCCATGGGGTCGTGAAGAGTCGGACATGACTGCGCGACTGAACAACAACAAAAATTAACATCTAAGTATGGGTTAATATAAGTAGGAGAATCATGTTTTGTGAACACACTGAATTATGTCAGCAATTAATTTTGCAAGCATTGGTTCAGATTCACTGTGTCCTCTGTCTCTTAGAATGCTACCACATCTTTTGGAAATGAATCCCACAGGTTCATCATGTGTTCCATGAAAACATATTCTTTAAAAACTTGCAGTTTCACTTGATCATCTTTGTCCTAGTGTTTCTTGATCATATCTATTTACATCTGCCATTTTTTTCCTAACCTAAAAAAGACAAAATGTTCCAAGCCATCCATGCTCCTGATCATATTGGTTGTGATCTTTTTTTTTAATCAAAGATTAGAGCATTAAAGCTATTGTAATAAACCAATAGCTCACTTGATAGGATGACAGATGAATACAAAGACAGATGTTTAGGCTCATTCCATTTATTCTATCCTTGCAGAACGTGACCTTCATGGATTCTCATGCAAACTGACTGAAGAGAGGATTAACCCACAGCTATTCATCAGATTTCACATTTTGCTTGGTGTTGCAGTGCATCTTTTGCTTCTCAAAATACAATATGTATAAAGTATTGTATTTTGAAATGTGCATTTTGGGAAGATTTAAATTTAGAAAAAGATAGTTGAAGAGAGAAATCATTTTTTAAAAGCTATATATTTTGTATACATACATCTATCCAGACAGCACATTATATACAAAAAAGATAAAATGAGCACAGCTGAAAATAGATTAAATTTAAGCATTTAGATACGGCTTTGTGTTATTTTCCATTAGATTCAAACTGGATTCATACATCACACTGACTCACACTTTGCTTTGCTATGATTTCAGTAATTCCAAGAGCTATCTGAAAATGAACATTGCTTGACTAACTCCTTGGTATTCTAGGAGACAGAGGACACAGTGAATCTGAACCAATGCTTGCAAAATTCATTGTGTTCACAAAACATGATTCTCCGAGTTATATTAACCCATACTTAGATGTTAATAATCAACTACTGTGTAATTAATCCAGTATAGATTTACTGTATGTATGCATGAATTGCTAGATATCACTTTGTGGCTTCTGATGTAGCCATATTAGACCCTAAGGACTAAAATATAGTCTACCAATAGGCTAGATAAAGATTAAGCAACTTTCTGATATCCTTTTACCATTTTCATGGAATGGTATCTCTGTTTCATTCTTTTCATGGAATGGTATCTCTGTTTATATGCACTATAGTAAATATATAACTTGGGGAGAGTATATTAACTGACTGTGAAGATTTCATTGTGCCACCTTGCTGGAGAAGGCTGATGACAGAACAATGAAAATACTAAACCCGTTGATATCCTTAATGCTGAACACTTGGGTCTGATCATGAATCTTTGAATTGGTATAAAACTTCAAGGTCTGTGACATTTCCTGTGGCCTCATGCAGAAGACAGCTTGCAATTCCAATTTATGATTCTTTCTCCATGACCTATAATTATTTAACGCAACTAAGCTTGCTGAAAGCTCATTTTCATGAGATTCTGACTTGTGGATGTATTTTTAGAAAATCACATTTTCTCTTTTCAACAGAAAAGGAAGGAAGCTTGGTTTAAGCAATCAACTCCCCCAATTTTTGCTGAATTCATAGCAGAAATAAAAAGAATTTACCACTGATTGTTAAATAAAATTTCTACTTACATTTTATAGCCCATTGCAGTTATGATACATTGAATGTCCTGAATTGACTGAGAGCAAAAGTGTCTCCTAGATCATCCTATTAGTGCCCACCAGGTTGTCTGCTGATGAGGATAGCATGTGACAAAGCAAACAATTTACGGTATCATCTTTCTTTCCCAGAATACTTTGGCTACCCTTAACTTTTCTTAGTAAATGTGAAAGGGCATCCATCAAGCCGGGAAAAGCATGCTAGATGAAATGGCACTAAATATTTCACCAAATTTATGAAGCCATTTTATGAAAGAGGAATTCACTAGAAGAGTTTTTGCTAGACTACTCACAGCAATTTTCCTAGTGATGAACAGCCTTTCCTAGATGCTTATATTTTGTGTACTAAAATACCATGGGAGGAATTCCCTCATTATAGTTTCCTTCTGTATTTAATTGAACTCATGATTAAACATGAAACTGCATTAGTGAAGAAATTATGGTTCAATGACTGATCAGTCACTCATCCACCCATCAAGTTTCTCATAACCAAAGGAAATACAAAAATCCCATGATTCTACTTTGATAATTTCCCTATTTTTATCCCCTGAAAAAGAATGTTTTCTTTTCTATAAAACTGAAGAATAATGGTTATAACATTTCTGAAAAAAAATGTTGGCATAGCACTAAAAATGTACCTCCAAACCATAAAATATCTTCATCAAACTATCATTTTCCTACTATATTTGCCAGGTCTTTGGATTTTTTTAAGAACCATTTTCATGCAAGTTGCTCATTAACTGTAATATTCTGAAGTTTTACAATATAAGGAAATTGCCTGTTTGGGAACCATAAAAAGTCAGTCTTTAAACAACAAGAACGAGAAAATATGCTTTTTTGTGCTCTAATATAGAGAGACTGAATTTCTGTATAGCTGCCAAAAGGCAATCACAATCTTTCTAGAGAAAAGAAAACCAACTCATTCTGGTGTGATGTATATCAACTTGAAAGTTTTGTTGAGTAACACAAAATAATATAGCTGGCATGCAATATTTCCATACCCAGGTTTATTGATAATCAAACATAAAACTACCTACTATTCAGTTAGCCATTAATCTACCTTACCAAATACACAGAATGACAGTAGTTCTTCAGGTATTTAGGCTCAAAATCTCAAATCGTCAGTGTAATATGTACATCTAGTCCTTAAAAGTATTTGTTTAGCAGTCATTTGAAGTTACAAGGGTACTGAAAAAAGAACTTACGGCTGGTCCTTTCACTTACAACCATCTCAGTATCCCAATGACCATGTGATCAAAATTCAAGCAGTTGGCAACTGGCATGTATTTATGACAGTTGCAGCATCCTGGGATTATGTGATCACCATTTGCAACCTTTCCAGATGGCTTCTGACAAGCAAAGTCAATGGGGGAAGACAGACTCACTTATTGACTATATGATTCATTTAACAACTGTGGCAAAAGTTGTGTGCTTAATTGTTGTTCAGTCATTCAGTCCAACTCTTCATGACCCCATGGACTGTGGCATGCCAGGCCTCCCTGTCCTGCACTGCCACCCTGAGTCCACCCAAATCCACACCTATTGTGTCTATGATGCTAACTAACCATCTCATCCTCTGCTATCCCCTTCTCCTTTTGCCTTCAATCTTTCTCAGCATCATGGTCTTTTCCAAGTGTGCTTAATACCATGGCAAATAAGGTTACAAAACTCATTTAACAACCATTTTGCTTAGCAACAGGAATTCTGATTCCAATTGTAGTAATAAGTTGAGGACTACCTGTAATAGCTTCATCAATTTAATTACCTTTACTAGTATACAACCTATGCCTAGATGGTGGGCTCATCCATGAACATACAATCACTTTTCCCTATTTTTTTCTTGATGAGAGTCAGAGAAGTAAGAAAGGCTTCTCTGTATGAAAAACAGCTAATCAAAAGTTATACAGCCAGACCATCAGTAATGGCAATACCATTTTCTTGAGTTATTAAAAGGCACTGCTACTCTCACCTATTCATCAAAACGCTGGTGTCAGTCTTATTTCTCTTGTATTTGGGCAGCTAATGGGATGTTATAGATTAATAGTATGCCTTGGAAATTTCAATGTCCTTTTTAATATTTCCAACTTTTAGGATAATTTCTCAGGGTTGCAATACTGAATATGTATCTTCCTAGACCTCTAGAAGCCACATTAATAGTGGCTTTTGCCAACAGACCTCACTCATAATACCATGCTCACTCTCAACCTTACACTACTGCCTCTTGGAAGAAGGCAGTAAGGGTAGCCAAGGATGTATTCTCTATATGAAAAATAATTTAAGCAAACGAAGCTTATTATCCTCTGTAACTCCTAAGATGTAGTTTTGGTGTTTTATCAACCAGACCACTTGTTTTAATTAGAACTTATCACTTCGTATTTCTCTCTTGTCTTAGATATCTTTAAGAGATATCTTAAAGCAGAGAATGCCTAACTTTTGAAATGTTCCAGAGGAGTTCTGCTCAGAAATTTATCTTCTAATCGTACTAAATTGGCATATTTTGGTGAATTATAAGCACCCACAAATTAAGGTAAGGGCCATGAGGAATCTGGATTTTGCTTGTGCTTGGTGCTTGAAGACCTTACTGAGCAAAAAGACTTTACTAGGAGATGGAGCATTTGTCTATTATGTTTTAAAGAAGCAACAAAGAAGGAAAATTCTACCAGCATAAGTTATACCTGCCAACAAAAGTACATAAGCCAAATGAATAACTTTAGATTAAGGCAAAACAATCCTTCCTTGAGCAGCCAACCAGGACTGTTAAAAGACTCATAAGTCTTTATCTGATCTGCCAATCTCTCCTCATCAACTCAGCAAACAGCCAACTTGCTTCTCTGAAATACTTAGGCTTAACTATACTGACCTTCTGAAGCAGAAAATCTTTTTGGTGGGTTCTCCTTCCCCTTCAGACACCAATGGCTTTTCTTTTGTGGAGACAACAGTTATAGAACTTCTCCTTTCTGGCTCTTGATCCCAGCTGCAGCTTTGGGGGAAAATTCTTAATCACTCTGCTGCTACTCAGCTGTTCATCATTTTCTTAATTACTGACTTATTTTTGTATCATCCATAGCAAAGGGAATTTCTAGACAGATTCCTCATCTGGGAACTAGTGAGTGATTTGTAACTTAAGCCCATGCATTCATATATCCCACTAATCTATGAATCATTGTTTACCAAACCACAATGTCTATATTCCCATAACATTCCAAAACACCAAAAGAACCACATTATGTCTTTTAACAGTATTGAATCAAGTCAGTGTTAGCATTTCTTGACTGATTTTGTAGCTGGCTTGTTGCCTTTGTTCTGTGGTATATAAGTGCTTGCCTTTCGAAATCTGATGTGTATTAGCATACAGGTAATCCTTGATTTACGACTGTCATTGAGCCTGGAATTATGGTCTTAAGTTGTTGCAATTTATGGAAATTGTTGAGGCATCCATGTGATGAAAACTAAATGTCTTGACTTTTTCATTGTGGTCATTAAGTGAACCCTACAGTTATTAAGTGAAACCATTAATTTGAATGGTTGGGGTTTTTTTGCCAGCAATGGCAAAACAGATTCATGAATTATGATTATGTGACTCCAAAATCCCACAAGGGATCGTAAACCTGACTTGCCTGACCTGTGATCATGTAACCATGGGAAGGTAGCACAACCATTTATAATGGCTGGGATAAAGCACCTGTTCCATGGCCATCATTTACTTCAAATTGGAAGTAACTTTTTTCCTTTTGTATTTTGCACTTTAAATTTGGCAACATGTCTTTTATTTGCTATTTATTTTAGCTATAAGTAATTGGAAATATGTTAGATTCTTAAAGTCATCAGTAAGTTTATGGGAAATTGCCTTTTTATTCTTTATTGTCTGTGCGCTTCCTGGAGGTATGTATGTGATCTTGCTTATATGAAATGATCCCTTTAGAATAAAACTGAAATATTGGACATGAACAGTCTCTCTATTTAGAAGACCACAGTTTATCTGAAGTCAAAGTTCAGGTTCCTTCCTGTCCTGCTTCTAACCCTCCTGAATGCTCTCTACCACCTCAGTTTAATTCAATTTTTTTTCTCAAAACAAATCAGTGAGTTGCACCATCTAATACCCCTTTTGCATGTGCGCCTGCACACACACAACCTTTGGCATTCGTTTTCAGTGAAGAGGCATTATTGGAAAGCAAGATTATGTTGGGAAAAGGGCCTTTGTTTTAGATCATATGTTTTTAATTTGACTTATATTCTAGTCCATTCCAAAGGCAAGTTTAGTATACCTCATCTAATGTACTCTCCAGGTCTTAATGGGAGTTAAAAGTGGACAATGGGGTGAAGGACATGTTGTCTTAAACTCTTGGAAGAAAGTTGACTTATAAGTCTAACTAAATATTAAACACAGAAATACCATACAGAGCTTGATAAGAGTATTATTATTTTAACAACTGTGTCAAACTCTATCTTCACCAGATCTGGAATTAATTCCTGATGGAATGGAACACAATACCAAATAAGAGTATAAAATGGAAAGAAAGAGTTAAATCCAAGCTGGAAGTATTCCGAGAGATGCAAGATTCTGCCTCCTGAGGCAAGTAAGATGATATCTCTCTTGTTTCATGAACAAACAATAATAGTTGTGGCAGATTAATCAGCCTTTAGCATTTGCTTATGGGCTTATTTTGGACATGTTGACTTGAGGATAACTAGGTACAAATTTTTTTCGTAAGATATACTGTCTTCATCTGCCTAATGGTAGGGTTGGCCTTAAGAAGCAAACTTGGATCCTAACTACTTAGCCATCATAGTTTGGGGTTCATAGCTACAGCATATGGAATGTGGTGCAAGGCAGTATAATCAACGAAGTTTGTTCAAACAGTCTGAAATCATGGAAGGATATTTATCTGAAATCGGGTTTAGCATAACCAAGTCCTTGTATAAAATTTGCACCTCCTTAGAGCATTTGCAGATTCAGAATTTTGCATGCCTGTATGCAGAAAGCCTATATAAAGCAAGAAATAAGTATTAGAAATACTAATGAGAAACATGCAGTAATTTTCATCATATTTCAGAGTCTTACGATAGGAACTTATAAATCTTCCAGTGTGCACTTATAAATAAAGTTTACATTAATTAATATAAGCAATATTGATATAGAACAAATATTTATCAAGAGATTTATATGAAAACCTGCCATCATTTTAAAACCAAGCAGGTCTACTTTCTAAATCATTTAACCAATGTTTGCCTGACACATAAATGTTTTACAAAACTGTGCTGACAGTTTATCTCTCATACAGTTCTATAAGCACAACAGGAATATCAACACACATACACTGGGACACCTAATAAATAGCATATATCCACTAACTGATATCTCAAATCTTCCTTTCTTGGAACTAAAATTAATTAAAATCAATTAAATAAAATCCATAATCTAATAAATATTTAGAAATTTTGTTCACATAACATGCTTTGGCAGGTCAGGTAAAAATTTAGCAGATACATTCATTCAATTCAATTACTTGACTTGTTAAGCTTGGTTGCAATTAACTTGGTTTTCATGTATATGCGCGTATTAGTATGATATATGTACTACAACTGATTTGTGAGCTTATGATACAACGTGTTGAATGAACCCAGAAAACGGATTAGTGTTAGGTTGAATATGTGTTTGTATGTAGCTGGAACTCACTGGAAATATTTTGCTTCATAAAATGTGAACTTTACAAGTGTCTGCAAGACATATATCCATGACAGCCACCATTCTTTATTATTTTATAGATGGAACTGTAAAATAGATAACTATTGTCCTCTCGTTTATTTTGTTTCTTCTCATACTAAATAGAGATATATGACAAGATGAGAGCATTGTGAGCATAAAGATTTAAAAAGTAACTTATAAGTAAAAGGCTTTTGCAGATGATATGGAAAACATTATTTTTTGACAGGTTTATTGATGTGGTTTATCTACTGCCTAAAACCTAATGGATTCTACATGGCTTATGAAAAATACAATATAAAATAGTACAAATCATTATTAAAATCATTTAAATAAAATCTATAATCTAATTTCCAGATTTAATAATAAGAAAATCCATATCTTCCACAGCCACCTGCAGCTGTAGCTCCACAATTTTCTTCGTAATCTTTCCCCAGAAAGGAAGATTTGAGATAGAAGTTTTATTAGATCCAAGCAAGAGCAAGTATCCCTTTAAGAGCCTCTGGCATCCCCCCATCCTTCAAAGAAGTGTTGACTATGGCATAGATTCAACTCTCAGTCCCTTTTATCAGCATGATGGGGCAGGGGTCCAATCCACAAGTGACTAGGATAAGATTACAGAGGACTCTCTTCACTTCCTCAAATCTACAAGCCCAACACCTCCCAGATAATGTCATACCATGCCTTTGTCATCTTCATAGATCCTGTCAATTGGCTTCCAACTTGGAGAGAATGTGAGCAATTTTAGCTGGATGATAACAAGGAACATTGATTGGCTTTTCCAGCCCATCTTTTTGCAAAAGGGCCAAGAAGTTTTTAAACAGTACAGCTGGCTGACATTCTGCAGATATAGTAAGGACTGAAAGGAAGTAACACTTGACCACCTTTATTGTCACAGAGTAGGTTTGAATCTGGGTTGTTAATTGTATCTAGACACATTCACTATTTTGGTAGTGTCATTCAGGCATCTCTTTAACCACTTTATTTCCCAGAGGAACTGTGTGTGCAGTGTGTGCACAACTGTGTGTACTCTGCTGCACAGTACTGACAGGCAGGGAGAAGCTGACTCGGGGTGACCTATTAAACGCACTCATTGCCTTTGTGTTCCAAAGATCAACAAGGTATTCAACAGATTTGCTCTCCAGATTGCTGGGAAACTCCTCAATCATTGTGAGAAAATTGGATGGATCCATCAAATGTCTCAAGAAGACCATTTTAGTAGGTTACTTCTCCCTGCAAGGTTGATGCTGCAATTAATCCCATTGTCATGAGGAAATCTGCCCATTGCAATCGACTAATAGAAAACCACCAGATCACAAAATACTTATTTTAAGGCAAACACCAGATTTAATGTGTCACTAGGCCAGACCCATAAGTCTTGATGATCTGGAATAACAGCCATGATTATTACGGTAGTCATGAACTACTGACTTGTATCCAATCTCAGGAGGGGGAGTAATACTCTCAGTACAACCAGTCTGGATGATCTCACAATCATTCTTGAGATCAATCAGGTCAGTAAAAAATGCTGCCATGTCTTAGGTAAAATGATATAATAGTTTGCGATTTGGCTCAACATCATGAATAACCCTTTAGATCTGAGTGCATGTGGAACAGAGTTCCTTGCAATAGCTAGGGTTTCATGGGATATGATAGTGACATCATCTTTTCTCCCCTGATTTGGGCCTGTGTAAAGGGAAGAGGGAATGGTTTTGATCAGATAAAAGACACCTGAGTCCAGAGCAAGAATGCAATGTGAGTAAGCATCACAGATAAGCTTCTCCCTGATCCTCAGAAAGTGGTGGTGGTGGAGGAACACATTCAGACTTGCAAGATTCTGTTATTGTAGCTTTATAAGAAACCTACCTATTTGACTTAGATTTCCTAGTCTGAACTACCATGAAAGCCTGACAACTTGATGAAAAATTTGAAACCTGATTGGATAGATCTCCATGATTCCACCCACCTTTTATCCACCCAAGTTTCAGGAATACATGCCAGATCTTTTATTCACAACTGAATCATGGGTGAGATTGGTTTTATTACAAACTGGGCTGGCTATATGGTTTCTTGGTCCTGAGATGAGATTTGGGGGCTATCGACTCCAACTCATAGATCCAATCTTCTAACACAAATGGAGGGTTTTTCACTTCGCCTTTTAGAACTGTTTCTAGAATAGATGTTACTATTGGGTTGGGGAATGTAATAAAACATTTGATGGAACCAGAATGTTTCACACACCAATTCTGTTGTTAGTGCAGATTCCACAGCTTCAAACTTGAAATAAATAATTTAATAGTCTCAACTTTCTTCAGTCTTTTGGATAAATGTGGTATGTGAATTTTCTTATTCACTCTGCTTCACAGAGAAGCAGAACATCCAAGCAATTCTCCCTCAGGAGACCAACCTCTCTTATACTGTACTTGAAAGCTGGAAGCTTGATATATTGAAGATCAAGTGGATGTTAACATTTCAGCATTTATAACATCTGATTTCAGTTGTAAAGAGGATGGAAGTTTTTGTATGAGGAGAGCAAAAATAGTCTACCGAGGGTTTCACAGGAAAGTTCTCATGAGAGGTTTTGTCATAGCATCTTGCTTGCTCTTCATGTATTCCTGCATCCATGCAGACAGTTAAACCAACACTCTACTGTAACTCTGTGCTTAATTGTGCTAATAAAGAGCTGAAAATATAAGTTAGTTTAGGTTCACATGGGACATAGTGCTCATATGAGAAAGAGGATTGGAAAATATTCATTTATTTCTTTTTATATGACTGGCATGTTGTGATTCTGGGCAATCAAAAATACAATATTATAACCCAATCTGCATGCCTGATTAAAGAGGCCTTACAAAAGGCTAACACAGTTGGGTCTAATATGATCTCCAGGGGGATGATGTTCTAAAGACCAGGTCCTACAACAGACCAGATTGTCCTCCTGGGTCCCACCAGATAATACTCCTTAATAAGTGGAACCCATAGTACGCCTCTCCTGACAGTTCTGAGGAGCAGGTAGGTGCAATTGGAGAGAGGCAGTCCTTCAGATGCTCCAAACATCAAACTGGTAAAGAGGAAAGTCTTAAAGGAATAAGGAAGCTGATGTGAAGAAGCAGTTTGAAAATGGAAGTAGTTATTGGCAACTAAAATGGCAACATGGATTTAGTCTGTTGAAAAAAATGATTTAGTGGCTTTGAAAAGTGGCTGGTAGTTCTAGAATAGATGGGACAATTTTTGCTCTGCTGAAGGTTCATTAGTGTTTGAACGATCAGAAGTTCACAATCAGGAATGCTGTGCCTGGAGAAAATTCACCAAAGAGGAAAAGAACCCTTGAACAAATGACTAACCAGCTCATACTGTATCATGGGGATGGTCCAGAAGGTCGATGAAAGAAAGAAGATCGAAGATTTACTTGTCAGTGGGTCTTTGATTAGATTCAGACCAACTTCCAGTTCATCCAACTAAGAGACGTGGTGAGTTCTATAATCCTTTTCCTAACTCTCCATAGGTATTTAGTATTTCCCAACATGGATAGATGAATACATTCTAGGTTTTGAGGTAGAAGTCACAATGCAGGGTGAGTATGCTTATCTCCTGTATCTTTAGACAGCTTGCTGTTCTGGAAGAGTGGATAGAGCACTGTTGCCTGAAGAATGTGTAGCTATTAAGGGGTTGCTAAATCCCTTACCTAGCTGCAAGATGGAGAACTGAAAGTGCTTTTCACTGTCTTTTAAATTAAACAAGAGAAAAAAATAATGGAAGACTATGTTGTACTGCCTCAGTCAAATCCTTCAACAAACCCCATGTCAAACTGAACTCTGTGAACACCCGATATATTAACTGAAGACTTATTTGTGTGTATGTGTGTGGATGTGGATGTCTTTAATTTGTTGTTTTACTTTTTAAATGCACCCTTGATTGGTTTCAGTCATATTACTTATTTTTTTTCACCAATTTCAATTTCCTGCTTTCATTAATATTTCATTATTTTCCCTTTAGCTTTTTGGGCAGAAGAGGATTATATATGACATATATGGCATTTGATATATATGTCAATAGTAGAATTGAATTAAATGTCTATATTTTGTTTTTTAGACTGTTTACTTTCCGCTTATTTTGATAGGGAGAAGAATGTCATCCACCATTCTGATGACTTCCATTTTCTCCTGATCAAGAATACTCAGGAACATTCAAGGAAAAATAAAATGTATACTCAGAATCTTAGCTGACACCACCATGAGAAGGCAACTCTAGACAGGGGGTGAAACAAACCAACACCATGTCTAGAGGAAAGTAGTGACAAATCACTTCAAAACTGCTACCAAAAGAATTACATAGACATATATGTCCATTAAATCACCAGGAGTAGAATTCAACTCAAGGGGATTTTTAGCAGCTTCATTAGGATAATGTAGAACTTTGAAAGGACACTTGGTTTAAACATCCCTCAAAGTAAAACCGGGCAGTGAAGAATCCCCCTTCTTCTAGAAGAGAATAGAACATCCTCATTCCTTCGCAATTGTTTTAATAAAGATCAGGAGATTATGGGTATGTATAGCACATGAGCAAAACCCAGGATGTCAAAGCACTGACCTTGCCTGAACCTTCACAGAGAAATGCTTTGCTATAATGAGATGAAATGCCGCACCACCACAAGCGAATATTGACCTGGATCCTGGCTGTTGGCAAGGAAAAAGAAGTTAATAACAACATCAACAACAGAAACAGAATCTACAAATGTTTAATGATCAAACTTCTAGGCATTTGGAATTACTCCAAAGGAGTGGATGGAGTAAGCTAAAATTAAATAGAATGTGCTCTCCTTTCTCTTCTATTTGTGGTCTACTGTAAAAAGATCTGGTTATTCTTCGTACAGGTCTTATCTGACTGCTTGAGGGAGTTTTAAATTTAGGCCAAGTTTGTTTTTTTTCTCAGATTATCCTCTGAATGTGAAATGACACCTTCAGGGCACTTGAAGAAGCTATTTTCTGTATGTAGTTCCAGTGAGGAAGCCCTGCTGAAAGGCAACCTCCAAAAGGTTCTTCTATGGCTTGAAATTGAATACAAGTCATTATTTAAGAACTTTTAATCAACACAAAGGACTCATGTTCGAGTCCTTCTTCCTTCAATCTCACTTCTATGCATTGTCTTTTAGATTTCCTTTTCGATGCAAAAAGGATTTTTCCCCCCTTTTTTTATTCTTTGCATGTGAGCTATCTTGGTCATCTTTTGGTTGAAGAGTAGGTTGAAAAGGCTATGAATGAATGAATTGAACCTACCAAATCTCAGGGTCCACTCAGAAATCACCATATCTTTTAACCGGTCCCAAATAAATATTTCTGTTGTCCATCAGTAACTAGATTTTTTTCTATATTACTGGTTCTTTGCTTTTCTAGAATCTTTTTAGCTAAACTAATTCTCAGGGCTGTATTATTTGGGGAAGCAAATTCTTATCACTACTGTTGTTTTTTCATTATTTAAGGGTGCTGTAGGTTACTTTGGCTAGTGTATAAATAGAAAATGTTTTGAACTAAAATGCAAATTCTTAGCTATACCTTATTTTTCTTGGTAATTGCTGTTATGGAGGAAAGTTTTTTATTGACATTAAAAATATACAAATGTCCGTCTCTCCTTTAGATTATATTGCTATTGGTATTATTCTATAAAATAGTTAAAGAAAACATTCAATCATTTAGGTGTGGCATCTCAACCACAAAATAATATGTTTATTTTCCCCATCATTTCGTTCTTTTATTGATAAAAACTACACAAAAGCTAACTGAT
>JANHZU010000894.1:33336-51573 GCA_032468055.1 Acrochordus granulatus
CCACTGATATATTCTTCAGCCCAGTATTTGGTCAAATCGTGTATGACATCTCACAAAACCTTGTTCTGAGGACTTCCTGCAAATGAGGTCTTTCATGGAGGAGAATGGGAAGAACTTCTTTTATGCCAGCAGATGACATAGGACATAGAATGAGGCAGATATGAGGTGGTTGCCTGCTGCTATCTTCCTACATCAAGCAGTTAGCTGCCTTCTGAAAGGAGAAAATATTCAAGCTTTTTTTTTTAAATTGCTCAATTTAGGTCCTTCTTGTTTCCAGAGTGACACTACTAGACTGCTCTGGTTTGAAAGGAACTGGGATGCAAACTTAGATGAACAGAGATGATTAAGATTGTGGTGGTTCTGAAAATTAAATCTTATGAAGAAAGAGTATGTTAAACCAGGAGACGTGTAAACTGATCTGAGACTAGATGACACTTTTCAGGTATCAAGTATATGGGTCAAACTGTATGGCTCTTAAAACAAATTTATATGCCCTTGCAATCTCTGGCATGTCTACAAAAATAGGTTAATTTTTGAAGGCATCAGAAGTCTGATACTTATAGCAAGAATTCATCTGTAATAGAAAATATTTGTTTAGGTTTCTCTCTTGTTTGAGAGAAGGAAAAGTTTCAGGTTAACTAATTGCAAGGTTCTTCACTGATCAAGTGATAAAAATTGATTGCCTTCAAATTTCTTTTTGACTCTATGATTTTATAAGCCACAAAACTGAATGATAATTGGAATCTAGATCCTTGTAATTCTAGCCCAAACTTTTAACTAAACTAATTTGTACTGATCTACACTTTTGGAACTGGGACCTGTTTATCACGATTGAGATGCATGTTGCGAAAATATCAGTGTTTCTGCTGGGGCAGGATGGAGGGACAAGACTTGGATTGCTTACAAAAGAAGTCAAATTATATACTTCAGGGAAGGACGCCAAAGCTTACAATCCCATGCTACATTTAAGTTTTCCTTTCTCAGCTAAAGGTTATTGTCTTTGTGTGTGTGTGCATGTGTATGGGTTTTTATTTGATCTAGCATTCTGTTTGCTTATTGCAAAAATAAATCTGTTGAATAAATGAGATGACATGTTATTTATCACCAGACTGTATTCTTATTCATATTATCTGCATTTAGCTTCTTCTAAACAAATTATATGCCCACAACTTGTATCACATCTAATAATATCCAGTTAAATATCTGTTTCATTTATTTAATGTGGTGGAACGAATGTAAGACAATTTGAAAATATTTTCTCATGTCACTGTTAGAGAAAAGCAAAAAGAATACACACACTTATCCAAACATACAGAGTTAGCATTTAAACAGACACTATAACAGGGCCCTAAGTTTTCTTTTTAAATGCTTGTTTAATGTCAGTTCTGACCATGAAACATTGCAAATCACTGAAAAAGATTGCAGTTATATGTACATTTACACAGGAGTAGGTCCTGTTGATCTGAGCAACCTATTTCCAAACAGGAAAAAATAGTATTTCACTGTTATAGCCTTGGACAAAGTCTTTATTTTTTGAACCATAGTTTATTAAGACCTTTGGTCTAATAGTCTGGACTAATTAGTTCATGTTAAGGTCTGAAGTTTAGTAGATCTTCTACTAAATGGTAGAAATCTTACAGTCTTGATACTGTACAGGACAAGGAATACACACACACACACACACACACATTTCTGTTAGTGGTATTCATATCAAATAGATGAGAGAAAAAATTAAGGATAAGAATCTTCTGTTTTGGAGAAAATTGAAGCTAGAATTACTAAGCCCAAGATATCTATTCTGTTGAATAACAATTCCTTCAAACATAAAGTACTTAGGAATTATTTTCAAACAAGCCACATTCTGGCATTGCATTTTTCTCTTTTTTCTTAAAGTCTATACAAGGATATTTATTTTACCTGCCTCAGAGACAACATTTAAGGCTAATTCCATCATATATTCTCCTTGGCATAAACCTGATTGATTTAATCCCATTTCATTCCAACTTTAGAAAGAAAAAGGGGGACTAAAACATTTTGAATCAATCTAGATCATGGCTTCTTTGTTATTATCATAGTGGCACTGCAGTGTCAAATATGGTGGTTTTTCATCTTCATACAAAAAAAAAATCCATTCATTAATTGCCATCCAGCAGAAGTGATCATCCAAATGGTGGAAGTGATCTGATACTACCTTGACTTAAAGTGAATTTCCATGTACAGGCATTAAGATGTAAAATTTAAAGTGAGATCTTGATAGTGGATTCCACTATCTAGTGGAATTCCACTAGCATTACTAGCTTTTAAAGGAGCAAGGTATGTTAACACTTCAGTACAGCTAATCTATGGGATATCAGAGTTTTGAATTATGTACAATAGGTCTGACATGAAAAATTATTTTGCTTGTAAGAAGAAAAGAAACCAGTTGGAACAGCCCAAAGGTCTATCTAGTCTATCAACCCTGGCTCTTATAATAGATAACCAGATAGTTGTTCATTTTCAGGATGTAAAGTAAGCAGATCTCTTGCATAGCTGTTAGCAGCAACTCATCATTAAGGGACATAATATATAGGGATCAATGATTTGTAAGTATTATTGGTGATGAGAAGAGTGGTTTAAATTCTACATAGGATTTTAATCATCTCGAGAATGAATATCAAGGGAAAACTCTATTTAGCATTGAAAGAAAAAGAAAAGAATGTCTATCAAAGACAAGACCACATTTCATTTCATTTATTTATTAAATTTATATGCTGCCAAAATCCAAAAGATTTTGTCAGATGAAAGAAACCAACAGGCCAAAGAAAAATCATTATTTCTTTTGCTTTCAGGAACTGAATATGAAAACATCTTTTTGACAGAGTTGATTATTTAGATGCAGGAAGGTAACAATGATTGCACTCCTTAATATTTATATCTGTAACCACTTTTAGATTGTTTTCTTGACATGGGATACATGACCAAATCTTATGAGAAGTCACATCTGGAAACTATAGTGAAACCTACAGCATACAGGAATATGTCCTTGTTTAAGAAATCTTAATTACATCCTAATAAGAAAACAAATTAAACAAAAACTTCACAAGAGAAATCTGTTGTTTCTGAGGTTATGAAATCTTCTGTGAATGTGTAAATATAAGAAATATTCATTTATTAAATTTGTGTGCTTCCCATCTCCCTATCCAAAGCAACACTTCTAATATTTTAATTTAATATAATTTTATGTGACATTGCATTGAATGTTGCCTGGTTACATCCCATATAATCTATCTATATTTTGTCAAAGAATCAATTTGAGAAATATTCAAATGTGGAAAAAGGTACTTTAGTACAACTATCATAAATTTGTCAACCTGTTAGCAATAAATAGGTGGCATCAATACTATTAAATGTTCACAAATAAAGACACTAGAAAATAAGTGAAATAATTATTTGTGTTAAAGACTTAATTTTCTTCAGAACTTCAAAAAAATGTATAGCATATATAAGAACCCTCTACAGAGAAAAAATGGATTATTTTAAAATATTTAAATGTTCTTTGAAAAGTTGAATAGGTGTTCCTGTAGATGAAGAGCAAAAATAAAGCTACAGGCCAAGATAATACATATAGTTCATTTTTTTTCCTCTACCAAAGTAGTCTTTCTAAGAGAGAGAGGCAGGAAAAAAAAAGAAAAGAACTGCTTGCTTTTTTAGACATTTTACAAAGATGGGATTCATCAAAGATAAAATCTTCTTGTTTTTTTGTAGTTAATGTTTCTTTTTCAAAGCAATGTTAACTTCTATCTCATGTTCCACAAATATCATGATCACAATAGGCCACCTGTTTGTCAAAAGATAGTTGGTTTAATGCTGTGTCAAAATCTGCTTTGCACTTTCTCAACTTCCTTTTGTAAAAAAAAACCCTGAAGTATCCCTAGCTATCCATATTTTCTGAAAAAGCACCATGGGAGGAGCTCACGTATGATAACAGAATTAAAACATATTAATCTGGTGGTGTTGTAGGTCACTGAAGAGATCTGTAAGTTGAAAGGCAGTATATTCAAATATTCCCAGGGGCCATCACATAATTAAAGAAATGCAAGAACACCACATTCCACCCATGAAAAATTCATCAATATTCTCTTCCCCTTTGAACAATATTTGGAAAGGCAGTTCTCTTTCATCAAATTTCATCAAAAGTGACAGAAAAAAATGGCAGATGAATTTCTCGGCAGGGAACTAAAAGAGAACAGACCCCAATGCTTCTACACAATTGAGCTTCATTTCTTGGTGAAACATCTCTCTGAAATGTTTGAATAGGAGAACCATCAAAATCTGAAATTGACATGCCTTCCCCACCAGCAGCTATAGTGAAGGAACAGAATGGTTACAAGTGAATTCTCCACAAACAGAAAATGTTTCACCTTAGAGGGGGACAAAAGTGATAACTGATTATGACAATGACATCAAGAAGAACTATCTAGACAATATTGAACAAGAACAGGTATCATTATCAAGAGAAGAAAAAGGAGGAAGCAATAACTTATAGTAGAGGATAACTGCTCAAATCCAGGTTCTGATTTCTGCGGTGGTATGAAGTTCTTTGGATGTTTCTTTCCATTTTGTTATAATGGTAACTCATTACTTGGATGGATTAAAATGAAATAAAAAATAAGATGGACAAAATCTTGGCATTGCCTGTATCCTTCAGTATAGTGTACATCCTGCAAACTTGCCTCCCCTCCACCATCTGAAATCCTGAGAAGACTATATCTTGGGATCAGGTCATACTAATATGAACATGAAGTCACTGCATGAATCAATGCTGTCTGGCTGAAATGGTGCAAAATGATGGGGATCACCTGCTACAAGAAGATTAATGACCACCTTAAATCCAAGATTTACCACGCTGTAGTCTGTCCCATCATGCTCTATCTTCACAATGATGACATTTGTCAGAGGTACAGTGTCACTGCAATCACCAACAAGCTATGCGAATCCCAGCTGTAATGGTATGGCCACATCCTGAATGCTGACAACAAGACACTTGCCTAGAAAGGCTCCTATTAGAGGTCAGTGGTAAGTGGCTGAAGGGCTGCCCAAAGCAATGTCGGTTTGACACTTTGCATAAAGACCTAAGTTTTGCTGGTGTCCACCCTGTCCAAGCCCAGGACAGCATCAAATGGCACCAGCAAACAGGAATAGTGGGCCCTGCCACTGTGTGGGACAAATGCTAAAGAAGAAGAGTTCATACTGTTTGCATCTGTATACTGCATCATTCACAACATCCTTTATGAGGCAAGAATGAATTTAAAATATGTATTATTTCTACCATCCTTTTCTTTTCAACATTTTCTCTTTGAAATATCAACTGGTAAATAGAAACCTCTAGGCCGGTTGAACATAAAATGATAGCACAGAGAAGTGCTTCTCTTAACAAGAATGCTTTAATGTATCACTGCTTAGAAAGAATTATAGAAGTAACGACATCCAATTAGCTCCTTGTAGATTAAATAAGAAAAGAACAGAAATATGCATGATTGGGCAAATGTATTTAAATTCATCCTACTGAGGAGGCTCCCTTTTGTTCCTGGGTGAATATTGGTCCATCAGCTCTCATGGGAGGTAGACTGCTATGCTGAAACTGTGGCTCAACTGTCTCAGTAAGTCAAACAGTGACTCATAGGTAAGGCAAAGAACTCACGTGCCTTTAAAAAAGAGGGTGTATGTCTGATCTAATTCACAGCCAGGTGTGAGTATCTCAGAATATCACTCCTCTCATTGGATAATAGTTTCTCAACCTCAGCAATTTTAGTCTGTGTGGACTTCAACTCTCAGAATTCCCCAGTCAGCCATGCTGGAATATTCTCCATGATGGCTGGAAAATTCTGGGAGTTGAAGTCTAAGAAGAGAAAATAGCAATATTCTTAAACTGATTTGCTACTGCTCCTCAAGAGTCCTTCTTTATCATAGATTGGCAAAGTATTCAAACTATGATTTGTCTAAAAAATCATTTAGCTTAGATTGTTTCAGATTACAAGTGGAAACTTCTCGTTGCTACACTGAACAAAGAATTTCATTTGATCTACATTTTAAAGCCAAGTTATTTTATTTTTATTTTTTGTACTAAATTGCAGTTCATTGTGCAATTATCTGACAGATTTTTAGTTTAGTTCTGTGATGGGACAGAATCCCTTCAGCTCTCTAATAGGTTCCAGGTTAACCTGAGAGAGGTACAGTGGTCTTCTAAGAACAAAGAGGTCTGTCTTATTATTATTGCTTCCTCACAGACATACCTTATGTCTGAGGACACCATTTCACCCTTTTTAATGACAGAGGCATCCTTATCCATTTCTATATCATATGGAAACCAACAAAAATTCTGCTGATTGACAGAATACCAAGCTAAATGAATAAATCAGTATTTCTCAACTTTCAAGATGTGAGGCATTTTTAAGATGTGAGGACTTCAACTCCCAAAATTCCCCAGTCAGCAAGTCCAAGTATCTTGAAATTGTCAAGGTTAAGCAACCCTGCAAGAAATAAAACACATGTTGCCAACTGATTCTTAGCTGAGACAGAATTGGTCCTCACTATATCCATTTGTTCTGCTTTCCCAAGTGCAAACGTAAGGAATACATGGTTTTTAAAAAGAGTGAAATAATGCTTGAATGTAGAATGCGACAAATCTTTTATAAGCTTACTAGACAAACCATGACTTGATGTGGGAGAAGGAAGGGCAGAGCCAGGGGTTAAGAGGGGGATCAGTTTGACTGATTGTGCACACAGAAATGCCAAAATCACTGTTTGCCTTATTTGGGGAGTGCAGGTGCTTGGTGGGCAGTTGGAGACATTTATTTATTAAATTTATGGAAATTCATATATGGAAATTCTTGTGACTTTGGAGCTTCAATAAACCTGTTGATTAGAACTGCACAGATTGAACTTGTTCCTTCAAGCCTTACATGTGCTGAATCATTGTTTCAGACAATGACCACAGGCAGGCAAAAAAAGAGAAAACAATGGGAACGGGCAACTTCCAACTTTCTGCTGCTTCCCCATTGACTTTCCTTGTAGGAAGCTAACAGAGAACTTTGGAAATAATGATCATGTGACCACAGCTGAGCATGGCTGTGTGGTAGCCAGCAGGATTGAAGTGACCACAGTGTTGTCAAATTTGAAATCCACAGGAGTCATGGGTCCAGATTTTGGACACATTCTCTAATTTGATTAAAAAAAATATTGCCCTATGAAGCATTGTTTTACCTAATTGAAGGTTACAACCAATTCAGCAGTCACCGGGTTTCAATAGTATATAGATACATGAATAAAGTGCCATGTGGTGTGTCATAAACAGTAAACCTTTAAGGCTTTCACAAGCCTTAGCAAATTAACCAGTTTCACAAGCACTGAATTGGTTTACAAGAATAAATTAGAATGTCTGAAAGACTGTATTTATAATATATAATATATATAAAAATACAATATATAAAAATATTGTTTTGTTTTTATAATTTCTCTAATGCCTTTAAACTGTTCTATAAAAAGATTCTATGTAAGATTTTTTAAAAGTGGGGAGCACAAGCAATATTAGAAAATAAATGATATTTTTTTCCTGGTTGCCTTAATTTTATTCTCTAGATGTTTTGTCTATCAGTGATCAGGCAAGCAGAAAATTAATGCACGTTTCCCCAGACTTTCAGGACAGAAAAATAATATTTTTAAACCACTATATTTTTTATTTTTCTTGTCAATAATCTCTATAAAAGAAATTATTTTTTCATTCTGTTGGGCATATCTCTATTGTCTTATTTATCAAGAAATGCACGCACAAGCTCCAGGAGGAAATTAGAATAAAACATAGCAAGAGAATTATTTGCAAATTAATTCAGTAATTCAATAAAATCTCCTTTGACTTAAGCTTGACTTTTGGTAACTTCTTGTCAAAATACAGAGATATTTACAGGGAGTGTATATGTGTGTGGGTCAAAAAAAAATCAAGATGGGAGTTGTGACTGTGCAATCAAAGCCCTATCACCTTTCAGCACATAAGATTCTTGAGATCCCTAAGAATATAGTTTGCCACAGTATTCTGGTCTGTTATACTAGGGAAGGAAGGAAAATCATAAAAAGGAAGAGTGGTGGCACAGCAACTAGGAGGAATGGTGGCCCAGCAGCTTAATGACACCTGCTGTGTCAACCAGAAATGGCCGACACTCTGGAGGATCGAGCCATGCCACAAGATTGGGTCAGCTCCCATCATTTGCCTCCAGCTCATGCCCACCCAGCAGTTCTAAAGCATGCAAAAATGCAAGTAGATAAATGGGTACCACTTCAGTGGGACAAGCTGGCCTTGAGCGAGGGGTGCAGGAAGTCAGCGCTGGACCTGCCTGAGCTTGAAAGTGGAATGGGATCCATGGAGGAAGCCCCTGGATGCAAAACACTGTTGGTCAGCTGGAGGGCGGGGTCTAATGCAGTGTATTGTAAATTAAATTGGAATTGTTGTAAGTCACCAAGAGTCGCTTGAGATTGGTGGCATAGAAGTGTGTAAATTAAATTAATTAAAAAATCATGAAGCAATTTTAAAATTAAATTGCTTATTACTACTAAAAGCCAACAGATTAAGAAGCCGTGACTTTCCTCCCAAAAAATCTTCTGTATGTGTCACAGTCGATGACATAATCAAAATTACTTTTTAATTATGTAATCTTCTGGCATAAATCTCAAAAGTTGTTTAATTATTAAGGCATCAGCTGATTACTTTTGTAAATCGAGGGTAATATCTTTTTCCATGTCATTCTTATAGCCTGTCATGTTAAATCCATTTTCAGATCAATCTTGTATGTCTGGTAAAACCTGTTTCTTTTCCAAAATATTTTTAAACACAGTCTATCTGTCTACAGAAGCAGATACTCCTAAAATTAATTTCAGGGTCCATTGGTCAAAAAGAGCAAAATTATAAAAAAAAACAACCTGCAAAAACTTTCTCAAAAAAAGATTTTTTTATTAGGGACTTCAAGGGGTGTCGAAGAGCTGATTTATGCAAACACATTGAAACCTTCCCTTAAAAGAGGTGGTGGAATCAGAGATCAATGATCGCCTGTTTGCAATGTCGCTTTGTCTCATCTTCCCAAACACCGACCACCTCATTTGGATCTGCATTGTGCTGACCCTGTGAGACAAAACTAGCCTCTAAATCTTTATTGCCTAAGTTTTATCCTGTTAGCCTGCTACGGGGGAACATTTTTTTTTGTTTTGCCTGTAGTCTGCTATATGAGAAATGTATAAATTCTTGCTATCTCTCTCCTTTCCACTTGGAATTGAGGAAGTCCCCTGGATGGGGTGTGTGTGTGAAATGTCTTCTTATTGCATCAATTCATAAAAGTCCAGTTGCTTGTTTGAGAAAGTTCTTGAAGTTTTTTACAATTTTGCTAAAAACCATGACCTGGATTAATGAGAATATTCATAGACATGGTTTAAAAATATCCTTCAATATGATGAATCTCCAAATTTTAGCTTTATGCAATCCAACTTTTATCAATGTAACTAATCTTTGTTCGTTCGTTAGTTTGTTCATTAGTTCGTTCATTAGTTCATTCATTCATTCATTCATTCATAATTTTTGCCTAAGCAGAAAGGGACACTTCAAAACAAATTTCTGGACTGTAGCTTCTCATCCTTTAAATTTTGTAATATGACCTTTCAGAACTATATGGAATCCAGAGTTGGAATCCAGAAAACCAAGTTGACACTGGACTTGCAGCATGTCAACTTGTTCAAATGTATGAAAATGTATGAGACACCCATATTTTAATAAAATATGCCAGGATCATTATATTGCCTTAACCTTGTTCAAAATTAACAGAGTCCTAAAGCAAAAGGTAGGGAACCTAGAATGTATCCAGAGGATGGTGATCAGGATAAGAATAAAGCTGGAAATAAAATACCTGAGGAGCTATGGAAAGAACTGAATATATATGGGCATGAGGGAAATTTAAATAAATAAATGCAAATGAGAACATGAAAAATGTTCTTCAAATATATATGGTGGCAGGACAGAAATTGAAACACATTTGTACATCACCTGGAATTAACAGGTTGACATCCCAAGTAAGTTTCTAATAAATAGGAATTTCTGCTAATGGAATCCATTGATTTTTGAGCTCATAATTCCATCTAGCTCCAGTTCCACAGCTTTCTTTTTAAGTCTCCAATGTATAGTTAACTTATATTTTAAAATATATATGTAAATGCATATTTCAAAGACTGTCAAGGATCAGAAATAGCCTGTTTTATCCATCCTTTCTGCCATTACAGTGTTATCCATATGTTAAGAAAGGAAATTGTTGTTATTTTTAAGTTGTGTGAAATGTGCAAGTGCATGAGACCGACAAGACATTGGTTGGACAAGAAACTAGTAAGAAGCTATGCAAAAATTCAGTAAGCAAAATAGGACTTACTTCTAAGGAAACCCAAATCAGTTATTGTAATGGAGGAATGCTAGAGCATTCTGTGTGAGGAAAAGAGCATGCTGTGTTGCTTTTTCATACCTGAACTCATTCTCTCCCTAGTACATTCCCTTATTTATTTATCTAGCACATGTCTTCTCCAATCCCTTGTGAAAGTCAACACAGTACAGCAATTTCTTCAAATTGTGAAGCTGCAACATAATTTCACAAATATTTTTGGCAAAAGGAGGAAGAAGAAGATAGGGTGGCAGGTGTCTAAAGATCATGGCATGCCGTCCCTCTCAAAGCTGATCTAGTGCTGAAGCAGAATATTACTATGCTGTGTTTTGGAAAACAAGGTGCGGGGGAAAGAGACAGTTAACAAGCAAACAAAGACACTTTAATCTCATCTTTGATCTAACTAGCTTCAGTGATTCTAAATGCCAAATATTTTCCAGGTATTGCTGTTACCATTTGCTTGTGATGAAGTTCAAGTACAGGCAAAAAGGATTCTATAGGGAAAGCTAACATGCCCTGAGAATTGCATGTGAAAAGCACAAAGAACTCTTGTGGGAAAAATGTCTGCAGCTCATGTCAGTAAGAGACAGCATGCCTGACCAAATCCTAAACCAGTCAGCCATGATCTGAACAGTCACAGGCTAGTCTAATATTCTACAAATGTGCTGTCTTAGGAAGAAGGGGGAAAGAAGCTTTGAAAATCAAACAAGAATCCCCTTCCTTCCTTCCTTCCGTCCTTCCGTCCTTCCGTCCTTCCTTCCTTCCTTCCTTCCTTCCTTCCTTCCTTCCTTCCTTCCTTCCAGGAAAGACTCTTTAAATTGTATTTTTTGAAAGTTTTTAAGTTTTCTTTTCCTCTTACCAATTGTGCATGATTTTATCTTCTTTACTTGGATTTGCCATCCTGTGACCTCGTGTTGTATTTGTTCTGAATGACAATGAAAGTAATTGAAAATATTGATTGGCAGTACAGTTAAGTTGTCAACACAACCATTTAATTTGTCAGGAGGACTTGTTAAATTGTCAAAAATCATATAAAAAACTCCTTCAGTCACTGATGATATACATTAGGGATGTTCATGAATCAAATGGCCCATTTCTAAGAGAAGTGTTGAAAAAAAATCTTAAATGGCTTTCCTCCTGATACTTTTTTTCTAAAAAAATATTTAATTAAAAATGAAATACCTCAACATTATGTAGCAGGTAAACATGTTCATTGGATGACAATTGGTATACCTTACTAAAATTTAAGTTACAGTGTGTGACTCCAAATGTATAGTATATATAATATTTTTCCTGAAAGCCTTGAAAATAATTTTAGTCCCTTTATTTTAAATATTTGTTGTTGGTATAAATCTTGATCTGGACAGTAAATATAGTCTGCATGCAAGATAAATTCGATTCAATTATTTGAATGTAGCTAATTCTCTAATTTTAGCTTAGTCGAGGCAGTTTCTCTTTTACAATTATGAAAATAAATTCTAGTTTATCTACTGGTATTTCTCCAGATATGTGATCTATTCTTCCACAAATTCATTGACAGAAAAAAAAAAACTGAGAAGGAATAAATCGTGGCTCTTTTCTGTTCAGATGTCCAGTGATCCCTCATATTTTCACATATATTTTAGTAAATGTGTATGAACTCTTTTCTGCTCTGGTATGTGCTTATTCCTTTTAGCACGTCACACATCCTTAAATGGACTTACTGATTTTACAGATTTTGTAGTCTCATCTTTCCAGTGATTTAAAAACAAACAGTGAAATTTACATTAAAAAATGGGATGTACGTTGAATTTTAAAACACTGGCAGCGGCCAAAGAGTTACATAAAAAAAAAAGTGGGGGGAGGACAAACTAAATGAAATAATATCTATATACATGACTGCAGACTGAAAGAATGTTAAAAAACTCATGTTTGTCACATTATTTAAAATAGGGCTGCCATATCTGAAATGCAAAAATCCAGGAGTAAACAATAAACAAAAGGAGAGATTATCTGAGTTGGACAGCAAAAATGCAGTTTCAATAGGTCATAAGGAGCAAAGGTCTATGTAGGATCTAAACTAAAGGTACTGTAGGATTGCCACCAAATTCCAGCTGTAACAGTCCAGATGATCATTAGATGGCAGTATCTACGGAAACATTTAACTCTCTGCTGCCATCTAGCAGTCATCTAGAGTTTTTCAGCTCAAGTTGAAAAATAATCTGCATTAAAAGAGAGATGGAACAAAGCTTCTCTAATAGGATAAGCCGATAAACCCAAAGCTTGGGCAAATCCAGCAGAGGATTGACTTACATTCCAAGTTTTATCCTGAATTGACATGGATATGGATATGGAAGTTACACACAAGGATATGAGGACTTTTCAAGAGAGCTTGAGCTATTCCTCCAAGTATCACTAGGCTAATAACATTTGTTTTAGAATGTTAAAGGTCATAGTTAGCGCAAGACAAATGTATAATTGTGCCTAGATTTGGGAGGAACATCTTTCCATTTCAGGTGGTGTCTATGTGTGTGTGTGTAGCAGGATAAGTTTCTATAGCCCTCTCCTTCTTTCAATTTATCCTGAGGTTATTTCACTCCTTGGAAATCCAGTCTTTAGCCTTTATAAGAAAGTGAAGGACAAATTTAGAACATTTGCTCAGTGTATTAGCGTTCTTCATTCTTTAGCTGTTCAGTCAAAGAGGACCATTGTCAAAAATAGGGGAGAAATTAGTATATTTTAATTGGCATATTCCAGGTATAAGCTTAAAATGATTATTATAATTTAAATATAGGTATTTCACTGGGATGATATTTAGCCTGGTTAGTCACATAAAGAAATCTGGGAATTATATAGGGTAATTGTAGCTGATATGGAACAGCAAAATCCTCGGTAGGGAAATGAAAGGGATTATTTTCTTGCAAGCCAAAAGAACATTACTGTACACAACAGACAGAACACTTTTTTTTAAAAAAAATCATCACTATTTTCTTACTTATGAATGGGTAAATGTTGAGGCTGGAAGCTGCCGGATGCCTTGCTGATGTTTCTTTTATGCTAATTAACTCAATTTAGCCTCCACCTGATTCACCTGGGTTATTTATACATGGGAAGTGGTGTAAGAAAGTAAATACTGAGAACAGGACAGCAAAAATCAGAAGCCCTGTCTGGAAATGAGATGCAACCAACTCCAGAATGAGAACTGCAGCCCTACAGACCTATGAAAAACAGTAAGGCCATCTTCCCCTCTCCAACTCTCCCTAAGTTGATGTATTCCAAAAATAGAAAAGGAAAGAAGGTACCTTGCAAAAAAACAACTCCCATCCAGACTAGTTCAGCTGCTCTAAAGCAGCTTCCCACCCTGATAAGTCTTGTTCATCAAAAAACAACAACAACAACAAAGACTGTGCGCCACTTGGTTGACCGGTGAATATATTTGTTGAGCTTTGGTGATCCCAATGACCCTTTGTGATCCTATGTTCTCTGAATGCCCACAAGGAGCTTTGGCTAAGTTAGCATTGGCTCCAATTTCAGATTTATCTTCTTTTCCATGCAGCTGTCCCACACTCACCGAGGAACAGTTTAGTCTTACATAGCAGAAAAACATCTGCTTACATGCATGTGGAAGGTAACAGCTTTTTCATCTCCCCGTGGTATATTTTCCCCTTTCCCCCACCATTATACACTGCCTATCCTCTATGGAAAAACGTTAACCCTAACCTGATGTAAGGTGAGATAGCCTAATGATACTTTTTGTTCTGATACTGAATAAAGTTGGGATCCACTTCTTTGGATTCACTACTCAGGGCAACTTTCAGAAATTGCAGCCAGCAAACCAGAATCTTGTTTCTTTCTTGAAGAAACAGTAAGATCTTCTGGATCGTCAGCCTTTCCATCTTCCAAGCTTTTGTATTTCTGTTTAAAATGCCTCTGTGCTTGCTACTTGCAGATCTTTTTGGGCATCAAGAAGCCGTGGTTGGCTAATAGTCATTTGTGAGCTCATCACTGCTTGCTCTTTATGGCCAACAAATTGAGCCTGGGAGGTACATCTCAGTCCACTCGTGGGATTGTGTCTCCAGCTGATTGTGCCTTCACATGAAGTGAACACTCAGTCTAACCTTGCTGAGCTTTATTACATATTTATTATACTGCTCTCCTTTTCACAAAATGGTCAGAAGAAAACACGTCCACCCAAAATGCCTTTGCACGTGAAATGCATACATTTTAAGGTAATTCTCAATGTAAATGGTATTGTATATATGTGCGATACTTGTGTGCATTTTGAAACCATAATAGGAAGATAATTGAAATGTTCCCTGATTCTGCTATTTGGCTCAGATGTTCCTCAGATGTTTTTGGAGGAGAATTTATTTTAAGATAAGCATACAGGCTCCAATATGAATTGGAGCTGGGGTACTTTAAGCTGGGGGATTTAATTGTTTCTTCCTGGCCCCTTCCTTTAAGAAATTCACACCCTGTCTGTCATAGGTAGAAAAAAAAATTTTTTTAAAAGCAAAAAGAACTCCCCCCTTTTCCTCCCCTTTTTCCTTCTCCTTCTCCCCCCTTTTTTTCTTTTTATGCCATGTTGTATTGTTTTATGTGTTCTTATGTGTTTTGTTATTTTGTTTTTTTATGTTGTTGAAAATCAATAAAAAATCTAAAAAAATAAAAGCTAAAAGCACTTATTTATGGAAAAGAATGATTAGTTAGGAGGAGATGTGAGCTGAGGTGAAATATTGTTTTAATGGAAGAGGATAAATATACTGGTTGTACCAATAGAATATTCAGGGTTGAGCCTTGGAGTCCTTTGGTGCTCGCTGAGCTTGGCTGTTTTCCTGCAGATGTTTCATTACCAAACTAGGTAACATCATCAGTGCTAGAGGGGGGAGAGTTTTGCTCTCTGGTTGTGAATCGCAGACAGTGAGACCATCCCAGCATGTAACTATATAACTTCTAGTGGGTGAGCAGTGCAGGCGTTTCTCTTTACAAATCAGATCAATAGAAGACGGTGATGAAAGCCCTCATGTTAAACTGAAGCATGTTAAATTAGCCATAGATTCATTATATTGGGAACTTTGCATTTTAATTATGATTTATGACGTCCACATTGCAGGTCAGCACTTGAGTCTTCTATTTCAGTCATGTTTGATGGGCTCGTGTGTATGATCCATTTGTTCACACAAGTTTGCGCTGCAGAAGTTATGGGATTCTTTTTTTTTATTTTAACTTTTAAGACTTTAAAAATAAGCAGAAGAATGATGTTAGAATGCTTTGGATGCTGAACATAATTTTGGGGATATGTGTGGCTGAGTTTTTTGGATGGCTGACCACAGCTCTAATTGTCAAAATCAAGAACCAGAGATTTAGACTTTTGGAAGGTGGGCATTATTTGACCCTCTGAGTTTTTTTCCATTTTATATTTACAACAAGCCTGTGAGGTAGATTAAGATGAAACTCGAGGAGGAGCCTGTGACTTTCTGAAGAGGCTGTCAAGGTTAAGAGAAAGATTTTGAATTCAATATGCAGCTTAGCTGAAATGCTGTCTCCACTTAACCACAATAGCTTTCTCCTTTAATTTTTCAGGAGGAAGATAATGAATCTTGATGTCTAGGATAGACCTCTATTTATTTTTAAATGTAGCCATCTTAAGGTGACACAACTTGGGTCATTACTGATTAAACACTTTCAGAAAGATATCTCTAGAGATCAAAGATTAATATCTGCCATCTGAAGTCACTGCCTTCAGGACAGAAATAAGAAACATAAAGCAAGTGGAGCTGATAAGTTAAGCTAGACCAATTTGGTTGGATGTAATAAATTTCTTAAAATCGGTATTTAGGTTCTGATTAGCAAGGAGCTGGTGTTTGTTGCTGTTCTTTGGCGGAACATAAATGCTCCTTTGGTTTAGCTATTCCAGGAAAAAGGAAATGTATCTCCCTTTTTCATGGGAAGAGATGTGTAATGCCAAGAGGTTTCTGATGTTCTGCAAACCTGTAAGAGAAAGGCATTTTCATTCAATGTCCTCAGATGGATTTTTAGTATTTCTTTTCAGCTGCACATCTGTTGTGTCGCCTGGTCCCTAATAGTGAAATATGAAAGGTATTAAATGGGGTATTAGGATTGGTAGTTTTCACTTGATTGTTTCTGAGATGGGGATTTTTTTTTAGTGTTTAAATTATTGTTACTGTAGTTCATTGCACAGTCAGCCAGATGTTTAGACTGAAATTGGCATTTTTATCCACCTATCAAGTCCTTCCCAAGGATCTGGGATAGGCAGATGTTGTTTGATGGTGTCAGAAGTATCATTGCAGGATGTAAGCTGTTCCAAGTAAAGCTGCCTTTTGCAATTGACCGATGGTAATTTTGTCAGTGCCAATGGTGTTCAAGTGCTATTCCAGATCGTTTGGGATTGCACCCAACGTGTCTATTACTATTGGTACTATCTTTACTTTCTTTTGCCATAGTCATTTACTTCTATTTTTAGGACTTTGTATTTTGTGACTTTCTGCAGTTCTTTCTCTTCTTTTCTGCTGTTTTCAGGTACTGTCGCATCCACTATCCAGGCTTTTTTGTCCTCCTTATTGAAAATGGTTAGGTCTTGGAATTATTGTTATTTATTCAATGTATATGCCCATCTCAACAAGTGACTCTCAGCAGTGATATTAAATATTCCTGTTTTAAAAATCTGTATTTTTATTGAAAAATGTAAATTATACCACGACAAAGTTATACAAATTAAACTCAAATAAAGAAACTAAAAACAGTAAAAAGTGCAAAGAACAAAAAAGAAAAACACATTATCATTTATTTTACAAAACCAAAATGGAGAAGCCATGTGTGAAAAACTAAGTACATCCTTACTACTTCCATAGGTATGAAGAGGCTAAGTAGCAGCCAAGTGCTGCTAATCAAGTGCCCTTGATCAGTTGATCATCAGCAAGTGTGACTACCTCTCTAAAAACCCAAGTTTTAGGAGTTTCCCAGTCACCAAAAATGAGATGTGTGTTAACACAATGCCAAAGAGTAAAGTCATCAGCAATGATCTTAGAGAAGCAACTGCTGCTGCCCATCAATCAGGGAAGGGTTAGAAGGCCATTTCCAAACCATTTAAAGTCTGTCATTCTACAGTGAGGAAGATTATTCACCAGTGGAAAACATTCAAGACAGTTGCCAATCTTCCCAGGAGTGGGCATCCCAGCAAATTCATCCCAAGGTCAGACTGTGCAATGCTCAGAAAAACTGCAAAAAATCCAAGAGTGACATCTCAGACTCTACTGGCCTCAGTTAGCTTCTTAAATGTTAAAGTTCATGACAGTACAATTTGAAAAAGACTGAACAAGTATGGTTTGTTTGGAAGGGTTGCCAGGAAAAAGCCTCTCCTCTCTAAAAAGAACATGGAAGGATGACTTTGGTTTGCAAAGCTGTATCTGAACAACTCACAAGACTTCTGGAACAGTGTCTTTTGGTCAGATGAGACCAAAGTGGAAATATTTGGCCATAATGCAAAAACCAAACACAGCATATCAGCACAAACCTCTCATATCAACTGTCAAGCATGGTGGTGAAGGGGTGATGATTTGGGCTTGTTTTGCAGCCACAGGACCTGGGCACCTTGTAGTCAAGGTCAACCGTGAACTCCTCTGGATACCAAAGTCTTCTAGAATCAAAGGTGAGGCCATCTTTGTGACAGCTGAAGCTTGGCCGACATTGGGTCATGTTACAAGACAATGATCCCAACACACCAGCAAATCTACCACAGAATGGCTGAAAAAGAAAAGAATCAGGTGTTGCAATGGCACAGACCTCAACCCGATTG
>JANHZU010000894.1:57542-68930 GCA_032468055.1 Acrochordus granulatus
TCTTTTCTTTATTATTATTAAATACAACAAATACATAGATTTGGCAAGATGGAGGTTTTTTGTTTGGTATATTGGTATGCATAATCATATCACAAGTCTCTAATCCTCCTCTCTCTCCTTTTAATTTAATATCCAAGTAATTGTCAGTTATTCTTGAATCATTGCTTCCATTACTTGCCCCAGCTCCTGCCAACCTAGCAGTTTGAAAGCATACAAAATGCAAGTAGATAAATGGATATTGCCTAAATTGGTGGGAAGGTAATGGTGTTCTGTGCACCTCAGCATATAGTCATGCCAGCCACATGACCACAGAAGCACACTGGTTCTTCGGCTATGAAATGGAGATGAGCACTGCCCCCTAGAGTTGGACACAACTGAAAGGGGATACCTTTACCTTAATATAACCCAAGGGTCAGATCCTGCAGTATGATGCTATAAGTATTTTGCCAACCCTCTCCCCCACAGTTCCTAATCAAGAGCTGTGTCAGGAGAGTTGATATCATATTTGAGCTTCGTAGCTGTTTATTTGAATCACTGCAGCCACATTGGCTCTTCAGTACATTTAATCTTCTGTGAATTTCTCATTTTATGTAATTAGTTTGTATAATTGTTGCTGGGATGACTATGCATCACTAGCACCTATTTCAAATTCAGCTCTAAAAGTGAATTAAGCAAAATCAAAATTACTGATATGAACTTCAAACTCGAAATTGACAAAGGTATATAATATAGGGTTCAGAATAATATAGGGTTCAGAAGGAAACAAGTCTTTGAATTTAATTCAGGAATTCATTCTAGTATGATTCATTTTGCTTGTACCTGCACAGAATCTCTTAAAAATCAGAAGCCAACAAATATTTGTATCATATCATAGATATATACATGGCAATGTTACGATTGTTAGTAAATATTGTTCAATATTTAGGAAACTAAAATTGCTTAGGGCCCCTTGATTGGAATTTCTCACTGTTTTAAAATGAGAAATTCATCAGAACTGTTGAAAAAGAGGGATGGATCAAAAATGGGATAGGCAGAAGATCGATATTTTGCACTGGATTTATGGGTTGACTTGAAAAGTGAATTATTGATAGATGATAACTGAGTTACTGGGCCTTTCTCTGTATATTAGAGATACTGTCTATCCACTGCTTTTCAATATTCGTCTTCCAAATGTGTTGCTCTTTAGGTCCTAACACCTTCAATCAACTTGGGTAAAACTCATTAGTAATTCTGATTGGGGAGTGATGGGGAATGTTGAGCAATTCTTGAAAGTATCACCCTGGGGAAGAGGGTTCTGTATTGCACAAATTTGCGAGTCAAGTTTGGGGTATCTTTTAGTTCTGCCTCTTATAGATATCTCCATATTACATATCTATACTTGCTTGCTAAGTCTTGTAGCAAGATTGCCATTATTTATATTACTATATCAATTGCAAGAAAACAAATATTACCTGCTGTTTCTCACAATGGATAATTGCCTAGGAAGTCTACAAGCAAACACCAAGGAAAGGCTCTTGTTGTTCAGTTGCGCAGTCATGTCCAAGACTGCAGCATGCCAGGCCTCCTACACTGCCTCCTGGAATCTGCCCAGACCCATGCCCGTCGCACTATGATATCTAACCATCTAATCCTCTGCCATCCCCTTCTCCTTTTGCCTTCAATCTTTTCTAGCATCACAGTCTTTTCTCTTTGCATTACGTGGCCAAACTATTTGAGCTTCAGCTTCAGTATCTGCCCTTCCAATAAATGGTCAGGATTGATTTCCTGTAGGATTGACAGGTTTGATCTTGAAGTCCAGGGACTCTCAAGAGTCTTCTCCAACTCAAAGGCATCAATTCTTCAGTGTTTAGCCTTCCTTATTTTCCAAGTCTCCCGGCCATACATTACTACTGGGAAAACTATAGCTTTGACTATTGGAACTTTGTCAGCAAGGTGATGTCTCTGCTGTCTAGGTTTGCCATAGCTTTCGTCCCAAGGAGCAAGCATCTTTTAATTTCATGGCTGCAGTCACCATCTAAGGAAAGAGTAATCACCTCCAAAAATGCAGGCTTTGATTATGGCTTAATAATGATAATCCAATGAGATTGCACCCCCCCAGGCCAGCAGAAGGGGCATGCTGTGGACCCTGTTGGTCAAAGACTTCCAGCTGGTGAGGTCCAAGAGAAAAGCCTTTTTTGTCATGGCTCCTGTACTGTGGAATTTTTTTTTTTCAACTGCTTCTTTCCAAAAGTACCATGGTTTCTGAAACAGCTGTACCCCCTCTTTCTCTTGTGTTTTGCTCCATGCTTGCTTGGTTCTGATATTATGTTTCCTATTTTTATCATGCTATGTTTTATTATTTCTGAAACACTGCCATCTGATTTAGTCCCATTTTGCTTTGGTAAAACTTTGATGGAAAAGCTCATTTATTCTAGCCTGACTTTATTCCACTGTATAGGAGTTTATATTTATAAGGAATCATTCCTAGTTTATGATTATTGTTCGGCTTGCATGAAACTTGACACTTTTACAACCCTCAGATTAAAATACGGAGAAAGTGTTACGAATCAGTTCAGAAGTGTTAAACATCTTTAATACTGAGTAGTCCTTTCCAAATTGAAGACAGCACAATGACAACACCTGCAGAGCAAAAATCTAAATCCAAATGCCAATACTATCAAAGAATCATTTTGGTTTTACTTTTAAGCTTCTGATTGCTCAGCCAGCCTAGCTAGGGATTATGAATGCTTCCAAAGATCTCACCCCAAATTTTCCACCAACTCCTGAGTTCTAAAATATCTTTTTCTTCTGCAGCTGAACTGACACACTGAGGTTTTTATTTTACAATTCATTAATTTCTTTTATGTCTATTTTTCCCCAGGTTTTATAAGGAGATTTGTATACATTCATGGAACATTACAAAAAGTGACTCTGATGGGGCCATCCATGTAATAAAACTAAGAATGGTTTTCTGCATTTTTTTTTCACAAAGAAAGGCAAAAATTCTGAACAGCTTCAGGTGAAGACAGAGTTGCCAATAAACTGAAGGTCAGGCAATACGGATGTGACAATAGGCAGATGCATGTGCATTGAAAAAGGGCAAAACTTGAAAAACTATAAAAATTAGCTCCATTACTGCTTCAAAAAAAGCCATAAGATATTTTAGTATTTTCACATTTGAGAAACTTGAGCCAATACTTTCTGTCTTTCAATAGATCTTACAGTCTTATTAGGCAACTCCCAAAATATTTTTATGTACAAAATATAAAACAAATCCATTGTAAAATCAATGTAATTCAATCGGTTTAAAATATTAAATCTTTGGAAATAGATTAGCAGGGGTTTCACAAGGGTTCGAGGAGAATCAAACCCACATTCTTAGAGACATGTAGTTTTTCCTAAATAAATTCTTTTACTTGTTACTGGATAGCCACTTTTTCCTTCAAGCCTCAAATTTCTGCTGTTTAAGGAAGTTTCAGAATTATTTTGCCCTGAAATATTTTGATGTTGAGATGGTGGAGAGGAATTTAGCTTTGGCCTTGAGATGAGAGAAGTAAAATAATTTCTCAGCCCCGTGAAAGCAGAAAATGATAATTAGAACAACCTTATCTTGATCTTAAAATGAAGGTTTGGGGTGACTTTTAAGAGAAGAAGAAAAATAAATTTCAACTCTGTGGTTCACATTATATTGTGAACAGAACAATTCAATAAGAAAGGGACCAAAATATATCCTTTTAGAGGTCTATTTAATAAAAATGGATCAGTCTCTTTTTTACTTTCTTTTATCTAGTTTTGATAATTTCAGTCAATAAACTAAGGAGCTATCCTTTCAGGGATATGAAAGGATATGGGATATTCCCCATAATCAATTTTTATCAGCATAATTGAAGACTAAGATAAGGTCAAGAAATACAATTTAATGAGATTTCTTAATGTCTACTTATTTATCTCTGAATAAAGATCTTCTATAATCTATAGTATATGAATTTTCTGAAGGTAAGACTGTTCTGGATTTAGCAGCATTATCATTTTTATCAGTTTTCCAACTTACTTAGAAAAAGATGACTATATAATTTGAAAAAGGTATCAACAAACCGAAAGTGCCCACCTTTATCTAGACCTGTGAAAAGAATATGAACTATTTTTAGGTTAAACTACTCTGGGGATCATCGCTACCTATCTGCTAACATAGAATTTATGGCAAAAGTTAGTTGATTGGCATTTCTTTCTCTAGACTGGCTCATTTGACTTTTTACTAGGGCAGATAACTAGAGGATACACTAATTAGATGCATACACCAAGGAAAGCTGCAATGTGAATTGTCTCTTTCAACCAAACATATGAAGTGAATGTAGTCCTGGTGATTTGCACATCATGGCTTATGGATAAGTGTTAAATACAAACCCATCAAGTTGTGATTTATTTTAATTTATCATAGTATAAATACAGTACATGAACGCAAGCTATAAATTAATTCCTCAAATTATTATTCAATTTTACAATCCACATTTATCCATTAAAATACTCATGAATCTCATGAATCTAATTTATCCATTTATTCATATCTTGGCTTATATTTGTAATCACATGCCTGAAAACAGTTTTAGGACTACTTTTACCATTACAAAGAAAACAAGGGAAGAAGCATAGGTAAAAATATAAATTGGATTTACTCCCATTTTGGAATGATTTAGAAATAATTGTAATCAAATCAGATGAGAAAAATGGAGGATAACACAAACTAGATAGAATAAAAAGTGAATAATAAGGAAAATCCTTTAGGTCATTAGAAAGATCTTGTTACAAAATGAGACCTGATATTCTCCCCAAGGCTGTTCAGTTATATCTGAAGGACCAACAGCTTTCAAACTTTTGAAACAGACACAAATATGATCTTTAAAAAATTGAGAGGGAATGTATCTTAAATCTAGGTTGTTATGGTACAGAGTATATTTTTAATATAATATATATATTATGTTAATGGTTTATTGATATTGTATAGTTTGCTGTTTCTTGGATAGAACATACAGTATATAATTGGATTTGATTATATAATTAGTTGGGTCCAAACTGTTATCCTTAAAATAATTAATTATGATGAATTTAAATTAGAGAGCTCAACCTTTTGGATGCAGAACACACATTTGGAAGTCATGAGGACCTAAAAACTTGCTTCTGTGTCTGAGCTTGGAGTTTAGAAGAGGGGAAGGATCCTAACAACCATCCAATGTGACATTTTCATCAGCTGTTGTGTATTGTAATTTTTTATTTGTGATGGAAATTTGCTTTGAAGATAGTTCACTACCCAGAATCACTTGCTGAAGTGGGCATCTATGCAAACTGAATAAATAAGTTAATTCTAAGACTATGCAGTAGTTACCATCACAAAATGGCTACTATGAAAGATGTGACCATCACCAAATATTAATTTATTAACTATCTCCTTGGCTTGCACTTTGTTTCTAATATTGATAGTGGACATATTTCCAAGTAAATCCCCAGACTGTACATACATATTTAAGAATATTCTAGGTTTTACATGGAGCCCAAAGGCATTTTTAAAAATAATGCTTCAATGAGCATTTACTAGCAGTTTTATTAAATTTAATTTAATAAAACAAAAATCAGGAGAAGAGGGACATATCTCTGAGTAAATTGGCATTCAGCTATGATATTTGGGACACAGAATTTACTCTAAACATAATAGAAATTCAACTTAGTAAAGTCATTTTTGGGTATAAAATTGATGGAAATTGTTTTTTTAAAATAAAAGAATGCAAAATTCTGTCTTTATTTTAAAAATTAAGCTGTTTTTCAAACCTATTACTTTGAGAGGTAAAAGTAATTTCGAAATACCTATTGGCTAATTCTCTAATGTCATCCTGAATTTTTCAACTATTTTTTTCTTTTTCTCAATCTACAAATGATTTGTTAAGTATCTTTGTTGGAAAACATAATATTTAAAAAATCCTAAACAAAAGCTTTTATTTCAGTCACAATAAAAGCAATGATTTATATCTCTTTGTGATAAATGTAGTTTCTTGAGCTTTATAAAGAGCCAGAAGGAAAGTTTATAATCGACAGATTAAGAAACACTGGAAGTTGACTGAAGGTTTAAAAATGTGATATGTATATAAGTACATGGAGGATTGAGGAATCAGTTCATGTGGAGGACAGATCAACTGTTCAAACCAATTTCCCATTCTAGAGTTTGTCTAAGTAGATGCCCTGTAAACCTCTCTGACATTCAATTATATCATGTGTATGGTAAAGTTACGGAAGGACTGACAAATGCAAAAATTCACTGAGTGATTAATTGGCTTCAGGCCATTGTCATACTATGAAGACTTTGTGCAAATGCAAGATCATTTTAGATATTTATTTATTTAAATTTATAAGCTGCCCAACTCCAATGGACTCTAGGAGGTGTATAAAAACAGAAAAAAAATAACAACAGATCAAAAACATGAAACCAAATGGACAGCCCAGACTGAAACAAATCTTATGTACAACAAAAAAAGCAAAGGCTCTAGACGAACAATTATATATCAACCTGCTCAGAGCCTCTCAGTTTTGTGTTTAAGATGGATGGTCATGCAAATCTTTTAAAATAAGTAATGAAGCCTCTGGCCTGGGATCAAAACCAGATTTTCAAAGCTTTCTGTAAATGTAGGAGATTGAGGCCCAGTCTTACCTTTGGTGTTACCTCTGGCTGTTCCAGGGGATGGGGGCCATGACAGAGAATGAACACTTCCTTAACCCTATAAGATTCCACAGATTTTACCTCCTTTATGTATTCTGAAGGCAGGGACAGAAGTAGTTACTGAGGTGGATCTAGACTTAATGGTATCATTGTACAACAGTATAAAGATGGGGACATCTTATAAATAACAACTACCTAAAATCTGATTGATTTCAGTAGGCCTATTTTAAAAATGATTGGTATCACACTAAGCCATGATCAGGTTTGACTTTTGTTTAATATGTTGTAAGAACTCAGCCACTGTTGTTTATAAATTATAGTTTATGATTCAGTGTGATATGCAGCTCTATAATGACTATGTTTGGACCAAATCTATTGCTTTGAATCTATGTTTAAATGATTATACAGATTTTGTGAGGAATTGTTTGAGATTTGACAGATTCAACCCCATTCCAATGTAAAATATTGTTCATGACCTAGAGACGTTTACAAGTTCTTGCTCGAACTGCAGTTCTAATTTTGGGGTTGAATTCTTTGGAATTTTAAATGCATAAGAAAACCTGCAGTCTTTTGAGGCTGAGGTGTTCTATTTCGATTGTGAATCTTGGTGGTTATGAACCATGCCTAAATTTCAAAAGAACCTGGGCTTGATTCACTTGACTTCAAAGGATCTGAAAGGCTATAATAAATATTTTCAACTTTCATAAGGAGAAATGTGTTGGCATCATTTGTTTAGCTTCTTATGTGTTCAGTATGGTAGATACTGGAGATTTGTAGTATAGCGGCTTTGCAGCCAGATTTATCATGTTGGCTTATTCCTTTCACATCCTTTCAGTCTGAACCCCATGTGTTCTGACTTCTGATCTGGAATAATCCGACTTCTGACAATAATAATAATCTGACCTCTGATCTAGAAGAAGCTGCTTAGAGTTGTTTTTTAATTTGGTGGCATATAAATTTAATAAATAAATAAATTCCATCAGACTCTCTTCTGAAAGGTTCTCTTACTTGGGAAGATAAAAGGTATTTTCCCATCAAACTCATCAGACCTCTTTGTAGGGTGGAACTTTGGAAGTCCTCACATCAGGAGAAAACAGAATGATGGAACAACACAAAACTTAACAGCATTACAATGAGATGTATTTATTCTGGAATAAGACAGTTCAGTATAATACTTGAAAAATTGTATGGAATATTAAAATTATTCCATACTAAAATTGTATGGAATATTACTGAAAGGCTTGAAGAGAACTTCCTTAAATCTCGTTTTCTGCATGCAGGATTTGGAAAGTTTGCCAAATTCTCCAATTTTCCATAGCTAATGCAAAATTAGCTATGGCTTGTTGGCTTCCATCTATGCTTTTTAAACTTTTTGTATTGTAAAAAACAATAACAACAATAAAGACGTGGCCAGTACATTAAAAAATAGCAGGCAAAGCACATAATAACAAGACTTGACAATGGCTAAGAGCAGGAAAACTGAAGAAAGAGGCAGAAGAGCTAATTCTGTCTGCACAAAACCAAGTTTTAAGAAGAAATGCATACAAGGCTAGAGCTGAGAAGACAGCAACAGACAGCAAATGTCGCATCTGTAAGAAAGCTGAGGAAACAGAGGACCACCTAGTTAGCTGCTGCAAGATCACACAGACTGACTACAACAACGGCATGATAACGGAGCAAAAATGATGCATTAGAAGATCTGCAAGGAATATCATTTGCCTGCAGAGCAAGAACTGGTAGGACCATGAAGTAGACGGAGTAATAGAAAATGAAGAAACTAAATTGCTCTGGGACTTTAAACTTCAAGCAGACAGGCCTGCCACATAACACCCCAGATTTAACAATTGTTGATAAGAAAGAGAAAAAAATCTGGATCGTGGATGTGGCAGTACCTGGAGATAGCAATGACAAATTCACTATCACTCAATTACCAAAAGGCAGCTTTACTTCGGTACAGCTTACATCCTGCAACAATACCTTTAACAACATCAAAGAACAGCATCTGCCTATTCTAAGTCCTTGGAAAGGACTCAATAGGTGGACAAAAATGCCAAAGCCAGTCTAAACATCTGGCTGTCTGTGCAACAAATAATAAATAAAGTCATCAAATATTTTACTGCTGTTAATCACATTTCAGGATTTGGATAACTCCAAGATGGTTTTCTCTAAGTCCAGTAAAATATAGTACGGAGTGTTTCTTTAGGTCCCAATCTGAAAGAATATCAACTACAGAGACCCCAGGCAATCCTCTTGGGGATGGGCCCATTTTTTAAAATAGCCTCCCTCCTGATATTTGGATGAAATTGCCTCCCTATTTCAAAGCTCTCTTTTCAAACGAGTTTTTAAACACTGCTTTTCAAAGAGGTAATTGGGGATAAATGAAGATATGGCCCAAATGGTGCCATATCAAGCTCTTGTTAATGTTACTGATTTTTTGTACTTTAATTTTATGTCATCATTGATAAGCTGCTTAGAATCTCTCAAAACAGAGTGATATATAAATCTAATCAATTAATCATTAACAATACCTTTTGTCTGAGAGCATATTGATGCTAACATGGGGGTGTTATCATTAGAATTATTATCTTATCATTAGAATTATTATAATTATACATAAAATTACAACAGAAACTCTATGTAGTGGCTGGATCTGAAAGAAAGTGACTAGCCCAAAATCACCACTTAGCTCTGAGTAGACTAAATCTAAATAATCTTGGTGGAGTTTACACCTTGACAACTATGCCACATTGGTACACTTCAGCTAATTGATGAAGAATATGAATGTGCAAGAGCTTATGTAGAGTATATAATTAGGTTGATGTACAGTGCTGGATTTCTGCTGATGATCATAGCAAAGAATTGAAGATTTCCTTATTGACATTTATGCAGAGAGGATTTAACAGGCATTAATGCTGATCAACTTTAATTTGTCCATTCTAATGGATTAAACACCTATTTCATGCTGAATGAATGATTGTCATAATAATCTGAAATCTCTGCAGCATATTCACATGCTTAAGACACTCAGCTTGTTGGCTGGAAGGTCAACGGCCCCGAGATTGAGACCTGGCACTGCAATGCAATAGGGTGAGCTCCTGTTATTTGCCTCAGCTCCTGCCAAACTAGTAGTTTGAAAGCATGCAAATGGAAGTAAATATCACCTACTTTGGCAGGAAAGATCACAATATCCGTGCATCTTTGGCATCTACACATGCCGACCACATGACCACAGAACACTGGTTCTTTGGTTTGGAAATGAGATGAAGCATCACATCATGGAGTGATGGCAGAGTAACCGTTACACTGGCAGAGTAACCGTTACCTTTTGTCTGGCTTTAATCTTCAATATAACCTTACAATATAGGTCAACTGTAAGTCTTTGGATAAAATCAGAATATGATGAATTGTAAATAATGTAACTTTGTTTAACACAACATGAGATCCAAATCATATTGTAGATTCTTTCTCAGTCCTCTGACACCTAAGAATATTTGCTTGCAAATACTGATACTTTGTTGGTTGTCGATGTTCATTCAGAGAGCTAAGTAGGGCATCTAGATTAATATATTAGATTATATTTTAATAAAATCAGCTATTTAAAATTAATTTTCTGATGAAATCCATCCCATTTAAATGAAATCCATGTTCATATACTTATGTGGGAGCTGTTAAATCAACTTGAAAATATTATCCAAAGAAGTGCCTTTTGGTGAAGACCATCCCTTTTAAATGCACACATTTCTACATGTCATGTGCTTGCTATATACATGTTATAGAGACAGCATGAGCTTGATATAATCAAAATGAAGAGAGAGAGAAGAAGAAAACTGCAAATATTCCACCTCTCCATTTGGACCTCAAATATTAACAGTACATTTTGATAGACTACTGAAGCATTTAACAAGCTCCCCATTTCTCTGAACAATGCCGAGCTCAACATTACACAACATCTATGACTTAATTTTAAGAAATGGATTCTGGGGTTTCCCCAACATACTTTTCTCCCACATAGCATTTTGATTTAAATCCAACAGCAGGGATTTTGTTTCATTCCAAATTCTCTTATTTTCATTATTAGCTTTTTCAACATAACTTGCACGTCTACACATGCAAATATTAACAATATTGTAATAAAGTATTTAAAGTTTTTTTTAAAATGTAGCTTAATAGTGGAAACTTCATTTGTATTCTGAAGATGGGTCTTCTCCAGTCTTCAAGTAGCACTGGAAAAGCCACTTTTCAAGTTTCTGGAGATGTATTTATAGTAACAAAGTAAGTGGACCACTTTCCTGGTATGGTAATTTTCTGTTTTCCTAAGTCATCGAGGTTTGTTTTCTGAACTAGGATATTATAAAGCATAACTGCATTGCTGTCTAGTGGTAAGGAAAAGATGGACATATTGTGTGGTGTCATGCTCATTCATGAGACCATGCGGCTGAAATCATAAGCGGAAGCCATTGGTTTATTTTTAATAATTATAGATTAGCAGTAGGCATCTCACTGAAGAAGAATCAATATAGCTTAATGTCTCATTTTTCAAAAGAAATCTTAGTCATTTAAGAGTATTAGCACAGAAGTTGATCAAGGTCAACAGTGGAGAACATGCTTTCATGCAGAAGATTCAATCATAGGTATATCTGGGTAGGACTGGAGAAACCTTCTTCATGAAAACCTATGAAATACTTCCAGTCAGTGTTGGCAATATT
>JANHZU010000894.1:69016-80945 GCA_032468055.1 Acrochordus granulatus
TACTTCCAGTCAGTGTTGGCAATATTGGATTAGAAGTGTCAACAATTTAATTCAGAGGAAAAGACATAAGTCATTTCTTGTCAAAATGCTCTTGGAAAATCCCTTCACTAATAACTCCAGAAAAAGTTTGACAGTCCTGAGATAAAGAGAGCAGCATTGTTCTCTGGTAGGTTGGTAATTCAAGGATTTCATCATTTTAGGGCGACTCATTGAATAAAAAAAGAAGGCAAGAAATAGGAGTTGATGGGAAAAAAAATCAATGGAGAGATTTCAGTACTGAAATCCATCACAGATCATTACAGAAGGGTTCACATATTAAGGGAAAAAATGCCAATATCCTCGTGCCCTTATGCAGACAATTCTAGTTACCATATCTCTCTTGGTTTTGGTAATCTTTTTAACATGCTCAGTTTGAATCAGCATAAATCAAAATACAAACCAGAAATTCAAATATACTTAGAAAAAAAAATCTGTCATTTGTAGCTATGAAAAATTCCTTCACACATGAAAACCCAGAGATAAGAGCTGGCAGCTCTAATCTGCAAAAGCTGTTTACATGGTGTTTAAAGAAGGGATTTTGTTCGATACAATTCAGGTTTGCCAAAGAAAGATACAGATCTCATCCATTTCTGGATTGAATATTTCTGTAATCCACTCACCCAACAGCATCTTTATCAGAGACCATCTGGTCAAATACTATGTTGAAGAAAGCATTGCGTCACAAAGGAAGTAAATGAGGACAAAAGAAAATAATGGGCCAATAAGATCCAATATCCAATTCCAAAAAGATTCAAATAATTAAATTTGCATCTGTATAATTTATATTGCACTGATTAATTACCTTTGTTTGTTTCTCCACATATTTCAGTGATTGCTATTATTCTGAATGCATATGGACTCCATTATCTGTGTATTATTAACCTGCAGTTATTTATTTTGGAAATAAATCAAATTCAGTTCAAGAAGGTTATTAAGTGCCTGAGATTTGACTGTTTCTGTCTTCTGGGAGTTGTGTTCCCAACTTTAGAAAAAAGACATATCTATAGCTAAAAGCACATATAGTTGGTTTCCCTTTCAAACTGAAATACTTTCCATTTTTTTTATTTTCATTACAATTTATCTGACCAGATATGTGATGGGAATTAATGAAATGTTAGCAAATTTAAGTTCATGGCTAGTAATGCATAATTACATAAATGTGGTATCACAAGGCATTGTAGTCTGGAGATTCTGTATTATTCCTTTCCATGTTAAGCAAAACGCATTTGGAAGTGCTTAACCTAGGGACCATTCCCATTTTATCCTGATGCAATGCAAGAATTCTAGATAAAGGTTGAACCCCCTTCAAGTCAAGCTCAGTCCTGGATGAGGACTAAATACAGAAGCGGTTTTCTGTTTTCTTTTGTGTTTTTTAATATTTCTCAGTAAAACAACCTATTCTGGGATTTCCTAATTATCTCTTAGCCAAGTATTAAGTGGCTTACCTTTTCAAGATCCAAAGTTGGCTACATCCCACAGCTTAGCTGAGTGCAAGAATATCTATGTTGTGTCTATTGACCTTAATCTGTATTTTACTTTTTCTCTCATTTTTTCAGTTTTTATTGAAACCGAATCAGTGTCCACATTCATTTTCGAAAAACATCTGTTTTAAAATATCTTTCTCAGGATGAGAACAACCACACAATAAAATTGACTGATCCTTGAGACAACATTAATTTTTGCTCTAAAGTTCTGAAAAGGACACTTATCTCACAAGGAAATTCTTTCTTATTCATGACCAACATCTTAAGCACTTTTGTCTCTACCTCCAAGAAACATCTCCTTGCCTTCCAGTGCTTTGCTGTTCTCACTGTCCAATCTTCTAAGAAATTCTACCTCCTGCAGCTATTTTCTCTTGATTTACTTTCCTTCTCCTCCTAATTCCAACAAGAAGTGTAAGTTTATAGTTTTCATTTCACACCCATGAAGAAATGGATTGGGATTGGATATAAACATGCATTTGTATTTTACTAATTTCATTTTATTCTTTTATTATAAATCATTTTTTTATTTTTTTGTTCATATACTTTCCTAAATTATTTAATAAAAATTTAATAAAACCATACACTTGTTATTCTAGCTGATCTTATCTGATTGAAAACAAAACCAGGTAACACCTTACTAGTACTTGAATAAGAGGGTACCTGAATGTATATGATTGTAGAAAACATCATAGCATCAGCAGCATCATGAAAGATAAATTCCTTTTCTATTATTGACAATAAAGCAATATGAGTGTGTTTGTGTAGGCACCAGAAATTAAGTTCCACTTATTTCTTTATTTATTATGGGTTTTGTCTTCAAGTCACCATATAACACCTGCCAGTATTTTGATATTTTGCAACAACATATCAGCCAAATTAGTTTGCATCCTGTTCTGAATCAATGAACAGTTGAGTTTCCAAAGTTCTGTTCCATTGTCTTCTGACCTCAGCTCATTAATTCCTTACCCAAACAAAACAAAAACAAAATCCTGCCTCAGAGGAATTAGATTCTTTAACAGTAGCCAGACAGTATATTTTTCTTTTCTTGATTATTATTATTTTTACTATCCATACAACATGCCTCTATATAACTCCTAATAAAAAGGAAAAAAAAGAATATAATATTTAAAATGAGAGCCCAGAATGAATTACAATATAAAGCTGATTAATTCTCAAGGCTAAATCTCAAGGCTGGCAAGAAATATCTGGCTCTCAAATGATGCAGTAGAAAAGAAAAGTCAGAAAGAAAGATAATATCCTCAATCATAACACAAGGAAAAATGGGAAAATAAATTCTATAATGTACAATTTCTACAGAAAATGAATGAGACACATACTTTACTGTCTTTACTTCCCCAAGCTGCCACAACATAAAGAATTTGAGCTAGGGGACATGAAGGTGGGACATACTGTTGAATGTTCTATTGAAAAGAAGCATTGAAACTCATATGCCGAGCCAGGAGCTTATTTTGCAGAACCAATTAAAAGTGATTAGTTGAGGCAGAAGAGAACCAACCTGGATAAGATTGTAACCCATCAAAGAGCTTCTTACTGATCGCAAGCCTCAATTTCTCATGATTTTGATCCTCATGAAGTCTAGACAAGACATACTTTAGTGACAGAAACAGCTGGAAGATGTTTGCAAGTGATCTTACAGCCGAACGACACTGGGCTTGTCTTTGTAGATAAAGCCTCAATTCTCCTTCCAAATTAATTTAAAAAAATGGCACAAAAGACAAAGCATTTTTAATGACTACTCTTGGAGAAAAAAAGAGAATCATTTATATATTTCAGGTCCAGGGCTAGTTTTGCTTAAAGTGGGAAAATACACAAACAAAAAATGATTAATCTTCACAGAAGTGGTTGGCGGTGTCTGGTAGTGTGAATTCTAATGTAGACCCTTCAGACATTGGCCAGATCTGTTCCTGGTATTTGTCACAGTGTAAGATCTTTTTGCTTTCTTTTATTTTTCCACTCGTTGTGTCATGTTGGGAGCTTTTCGATGTCATTTTTATTTGGTTATTGTTAATTGCTTTGTAATACTGCAAGGCGCACATCAACAGTGACAGTTCCTAGGCTGATTTCTGCTAGTTCAAATGTGATAGCAGAAATCTATAGGGGAAACAGCAAATGCTGCGCAAAACTAATGACAGCAATTTAAGCCCCCAGGGTAAAAAGTACCTTCTCTCATATGAATCCTTTCCTTTGGTTGCTTCTGTGACTTTAGTTACCACTGCTTTTGAAGACCAGAATATGGCACTTTTTGCATAGTTAAAACATATAACAACAAGAATAAAAGTGTTATTGCACTCATAGGGATTACTGAAATAACTACACATGAGCTGCTTTAAAGACAACTTTGAAAATGCAGTTCACTCAGAGCACAGAATTTCAGATCCTTCACTAGACACTCCATGGTCAATCAAGTTTTTCATCTTCTTTTTGAACTTTATAATGCCCAAGTCCTTCAGACTTCAGAAATTACCTCTCTGCATATAAATCTGATGAGAAAATTCAGTCATCCTCTAAGAACTAATAAAAGTCAATTAATACAAACAAGAAATATTTTGTGACACTCAAAAACAACTTCCCTGGAGAGGTGTGCTTTCACTTATCACCATTCTTTTGGCACTTCAGGCAAATGTGTTTAAAAAGGCCTCTTTCACTTACAGCCTTCCATCTGTGTAGCATTAGAATTGGTTCCTATCTGTGTTGTTCTTAGTTTACTGACTATTTTATTATTATTGGCTCTTTTTCAATCTGATCATTAAGCAACTGAAGGCTCCTTCCTCTCTTCTCTGATTGTTCCCACTGCAGCATCTCTTTCCCTCATCCTTCAAGGTCCATTTCACATATCATTACAAATGTTCAGGATCTATTTCAGTGTGGTTTAACACACGAAGGAAATGCCATGATTTGTGCCATACATTGAAAGGATTTATAGATATGCAGCAGTCTGCCTCTTGAAGGCAGACTTCTTGAAGTCTGACTTCTTGAAGGGACCCACAACTAGGACATTGTGGCTTTTGCTCATTCCCTTATGTATAAATCCAATCAAAATGAAACAGCCTTTCACTTTTGAGAATGGGGCTGTCCCTTTGCTTTGCCATTGTGCTTAAAAAGATGCTTTACCTGAGCCTTTGATGAAGTAAAAATTAGCACAGCCCTAACTTTCATGCATACTCATGAAAGCTACCAGTTTTCTCCACAGCTAGCTATGGCAGCTGATAAATGAATATTGATTTTCTTTCTCTGACAGCCACAGCAAATTTGAATTTGGGAAATGGTTCTTTTATCAGCATTGGCTGGTGAAGTGTCAAAAAATAAATAAAATAAAATAAAATAAAATAAATAACAACCTAAAATGTAACTTATATCAACAGAAGCTTGAGCTGAAACCAATTGTCCAGATTAAAAGCTTGGAGAGCCAAGGGAAAGAGAAAATTATTAGACAGGCAATCATGAAGCACAGCTGTTACTTAGAACTTGTTCCAGTCTAGCCTTAACTAAAAGTCAGCTTGGCAAAATAGGAGGGAGGTTTGTTACTTAAGGACTGTTGAAAATACACTGCAAAAATAGATGGATGCCAAGCAAAAGTAGCGTGGTACCCACAAGAAAACAAGAACTGAATCTATTTGATGGGGAGGGTGAAAAAAACCTAACCAATATTTATACAGGGGGATAGGAGAGAGGGTTCATACTGTTATTAGCTCATATTTATCACTAGGAGATCTCAAAAAAAAAAAAACCCTTGGACAGAAGAAATCTGTAATGCTTCTTGGCAACATAAACTCTTGTTTTGTGCTATCTACTTTTGGGTGGTTAATACTAGAAAGCCTTACATTTGAAGTTAGTCTGATTTAGCCTTCAGTTTTGTGTTATGTTGGCAGCAGTACAATATGGATATATTGTGAATGGGCAAAAGGACCATTAAAACCCAAACAGATGTGAATTACTTCCAGCGCTCACCATGCCTTCATCTGATCTCACTCCTTATCATCTCTACTCAAAAGCTTTATTTTCTTATCATCTCAGTTGGAGAAAGATTGTGGTAGAATCGGAGTGGGGATTGTCAATCAAGTTCATCTTGTGTAAATTCCCATACTGGGGATTATGAAATGTGAAGATTTTGTTCCTTCCTGTGTCTGTACAGAATTGCAGAGGTTCAGAATGGCCTAGCCTACATCTATTCGAATATAGTTTTGATATGACTTATGATTCAGAAAAAACAGTCTCATTTTCCCTCTTTTTCATGTGTGTGTTATATATATAAATACACACTGAGACACACACGCGTACAGAAAGAGAGAGCTCTAATTTGCTTCTTTTTAGTAGAAGGTTCTGCTAAAGTAGGAAGTTTGCCAGAATGCTACAGGTTTAAAACACAATGAAGTATAAGGACTTTTGTGGGTACAGGGATCTTTCAAAATACTTCCTTTATATTTATTGGTTTTCTAAGTGACTATAGAATAACTATTGTTTCAACTAAGTATTTATTTTCAACACCTTGAGTTCCCTTCTATAAACAGATGAATATCCACCTTCTGTAGAAATTCATCCCTATCTTGACTCGTGTTCATTTTAATCCTGCATTTGTTGGCAAATAATACTACTTCATTGGTAGAGAGAGTGATAGTCTCCCCAAAACAAGCAGAACTCGTCCTCCCTGGGAGCTGTTAGTTATCAAAATTGGCAAAACACGCAAGAGACAAAAGGTGCTCGGTTAACCAATGCCTCTGTTCTAGGCAGGATTAAGACAAACATCTTTATAACTAGAAGAATCACAGCACAGAAAAGAGTGCATGTGTTCTTTTCTTCTTTTTCTAATTAACACAGCACAGGCTGGATTATGTGACTGTGAGATTAAAAAGAAGTTCATCTGCTAGGATGCTGTCTGTTCCTGTTGCATTCTGAAATTGTTAGTGCAAACATCTCTCCTCTCTATTTGCCCTTGATGCTAACCCAAACAGATTCTGTCTGAAATTTGCAGTGGAACACAGCTTGGCTCTCTAAGCACTACTGAGATCCCAGCACACACAGACTGATCATACTAAAACATTTTTTGTTAATGCAATTCTAACCATCTGTTAAAATAGGACTTCAAATTAATGTTGCTCCTGTAGCTGACATTGCCAGATTCCTTGGTGCTTCCCAGTGAGAGTTTCTATTTTTCCAATTTGCACATCATTGTTTTGGCATGTTTGGTTTGACTTTTAGGAAGACAATCAGTCTCACAGCAGGATCTATCTATTTGTGTAAAATGATGAAATTTCTCCAGCTTCTCCAATGAATGCAGAACCATTTATTGAATGAGAAGAATATCATTTCAAAACACTGACAACAAAATATTTAAGGAGGAAAAGAAATCAAAACCACTATTCCTCCCACCCAAACCTTACTAAGATTAGTGAACATATTCCCTGCTTTTAGTGCTTAGGATCACAATCAGTTTAACAATCAGAGGCAGACCTTACTGTTGTGTGTTGGATAGGCTGATTCAGGTTACTTAAAAAGTGCTAATTTTCATGATACAAACAAGGTGGTTTATCCTATTCACTTAAAAGAGTCTGCTGGTGCATCCTAGTGATTTCATGAAAGGTACACTGTTAAAATCTTGTCACCTTCTATACATGGAAAGGGGGGAAGTGCACAATTTTGTCCTACAAAACAAGGGGTTTTCTCGAGATGCAGTTAATTATCCCAAAATTTGGTTGGAAGGCAGAAAGAATAGATGGAAGAATTCTGGAGTATAGAATGAAAAGTGTTTAACAAAAATGGTACTATGAAGATCTAGCAACTTCTGTTTTCTGGATAAGATTATCCCTATTGTTGGTGCTGATTTGTAGTGTAACTCCACAGGTTTAGGTTGGAGTTATTGTCTAGCTTCTCTGGGAGATGTCAGAGAAAATGGCTGGAATTTCACAACATTTAGAAGACAGGTACTATATTAATTATATGTAACTTTAGGAATCAAAGAAATCTTCAGAAAGAATATGTACCTGCTGGAGCAGGGGATATCTCAACTTGATTGTGGGAAACTGGGAAACACAGGTCCCAGTTCCCTGTTTTATATAACTTTATGATAGAAGTTAATAATTTCATCCTCAGTGGCAACGCCTTCGTCTTGCTTCATTAATATTGTCTGGCCTCCTCTCTTGCCTTATTCTGGTGGCAGTTGAATTTTCCCCCATTATGTCTGGCTTCTACATTTCAGAATAAATTCATGTTTTGATTTTCCTAGTTATATCCATCCTACCTGCTTCAATTTATTGTACTGATGCCATGGTTTTAATTGAAATTGCATTTTGAATACTAAAATGCCATGAGTGATGCAGAGACATCAAAAATGTGGGAATGAAGCTTTTTTTATACACAGCATGTAGAAGGTATAACATAAGAAAAATCTGGGATCCATGGATGCCACTAAGCACCAAACTTATCCCATTCATTATTTTTTCTCTGAGTTCAATTCCAATATTTTAAGAGTTCATGCTTCGTCTTATATTTTAATAAGACAATGTGAATGTGCATACAGATTTATACGATACACACACAGTTTATACATGAATACACACATATTCTCTTACAATCAATGCAATCTGCTTTGGCTTAACAGAAATAAGTGATTTTTTCTATCTAATAAGACTTGTTAAGAGACAAAAAGAGGGAGAGAAAGTGAAAGAAGGGAGGTAAGAATAAAAATCTAATTGTATAGAAAGGAAGGGAAATATCTACAACAAGAAAGGAACTTGTGGACAACTCTATTTTAAACTGTATAAAATATAAACAGAACTACTCTCAGAAGTACAAATACTTGAATTAAAATCTAAGGTGAATTAAATTAAAATGAATTAAAATCTAAGGTGGGATTTAATTTACTGTGAATTAATTTAGCTGTAAATAACCAAATCAACAGGCTTTCATAGTTACATCAACTGAAAATGTTTCTCCACTTTGAGAAAATACGATTTCAAAACATAACCCATAAATATGAATTATGATTTATATCAGTTAAAATCAGGGAAACTTTGTGCTGTGATTAAAATTGATAATGTAAATTCTGATGATTACAATGTCATGTAAGTAATATTTAAGTAAGTGTCCATATTTCCTCATGCTTTGTTTAGACCACTGATTGTATCATTCTAAGAAAATACTGATTATTAAAAATGGTAGGAACATCTTTTTGTTCTGAGTATCCATTTTAATGTATAACTTATTAATGTACACATTATAATGTATGTCTTATTTATTTGAAGCAAGCACTAAAGTGGATTGAGAAATCATCTGTATCCCAGGCCCACCAACATTGATTAAAAAAGATGCCAATGGAAGTTGATTGAAATGTGGTAAAATCGGGAATCTTGATGGTTTCAGAAGCTCAGCTTTTATCAAATAGAAATTGATTTTTTTTTCTGTCTGTCTGAACCAGGGCAAGGAACCCTGCATAAGAGAGGCATGAAGCTGACTTTGTGAAAAGCAGGATGTTCACACACAGGTCTCCAACCGCAAGCACTCTACCCCCACCAGTGTGTTATTTCTTTTAAAACTTTCTCTTTGAAAAGATTTCTGAAGCAAGCTTTCTTCCATCAAATTAAACAAGCACCATCACAAGAAAGGGCAGGAGAATTGTTCTGTGCAGCTGAACCACATCCAAAAGAAAAGTGGCAGAAGTTCACTGCGACCATCAAGTCAAAAGACCAGACCAGGATATTTATTTATTTTCCTGGATCTTATGAATTAGAGACTGGCATCTTATCAAAGAGTTTTCTGCAACTTTTCAAAGAGCAATAGATTAAATAGATGGAAACGGCTGGTAGTTTCAGATCCCCCCCCGTATAATCCTTTAAAAAGGGTCATAAGGCAATATTTGAGGAAAATAACTAATTTGGTAGGAATTAATCGCAAAAGGCAGGTGGTTGTATTTCCTGCTTATAAAATAGGAAAATTAATAAGACCCTAAAAACTGCAGGCCGCTTCATTTGCTGAGTATAGTCAGCAAATTATATGTTAGGTGGTTATATGCAAATTGATTGACACAACAAAACTGCGGAGCAGATGAATTAGAGGGCTTTAAAGCTAAAAGGGCAATATTTGGTATCTGTTTGATCCTAAAGCTTCCTTCTCAGAAATGACACAGGCATATCCAAAGGAAGCTCTGTAAAATTCCAGGAGGATCCTATAATTTCATGGGATTTGAAAGTTGATAAAATCCCGTGAAATTACAGGATCCTCCATGAGCAGAGTTTTACTTCTAGTTTTACCTTAGCTTACATCAAAATTATAATGAATACCAATGAATAATACCTAGAAAGGACAGATTGCAGGGGAAATTCCAGCATCGGAAAGTGTTTAAATAGGACATGTATTGACTGTTGTGATGTTTAATTACTATGTCATCTGCCTTCTTGGAATTCTTACAGATTTGTTATTGTCTACCCCCCAACAGTTATTATGGACAATAGACCAGTCTTTATAGAGATCACAACATAACACCCAGATTCATAACACATGGACAGGCTCAACCATCGTTTCAGCTGTGAGCTTCCGAGACCAAGCTAAATCCAAAAATGATAGGTAATTTCTGGAAGCCTGCCATTCAGAAAAATCAGCCATCAATACACACAGAAATAAACAAACTTACATATCATTTAAAAGAGACAATAAAAAGCTAAGAAAGAAACAAAAAGACCAGAACACATTATCTCCAGTAGCCAATATCCAGATAAACAAACAGGCAAACAATCAGGCAGAAGGTAATGCCAAATCAAGAAACTACCAAAGAGAAAACCACACCCCCGTCAAAACTGGCAGGCAAGTTATTCTATATAAACAGGGAGCCAGCACCATTTTCTCTTTCTCTGAAGATTCATCATTACCTAGTTGGGTAACACAACAATTGAAAAAAAAAAACTAAGCTCAAAAGTACTATAAACAAACAGTGAGCAAACTCCACACTCACTTGCATTGATGATGTTACCTAGTTGGGTAATGAAACATCTGCAACAAACAACCAAGCTCTGAGAACACCAAAGTCTCTGTAGTTACATAAATGAATTGAGAATTCTGTTCCTAACTTCACATGATCTAAGACAATGTTATAATCCCTTGCTCAAAACAAATTTGTCACAATTCATTACCCCCAAACACCCAGAATAAGCCTAGGTTTTACAAGGCATGATAAAGTCATAAGTGATAGTTATACAACTTCATCTGTCAAGGACATTACTATCTGGGTGTTGTTTTTTGTTTTATATCATGATGATATCAGAAGCACCCATAAAATACCTGGTTGAAATTGCCTAGAGAACTGTAGCCTCTACTTGAAATTATTTCTGAAGAGGTGGTGGTGGCCAGATGTCAAGGACACATTTGTAGCAGAATTATTATATGGCACTCAAATTTGGATCCCTCAGGATTATGGTTGGCTCAAGGCCATTAAGTCAAAATGTCTTTAGTCAATCCTGACTGTGCCTAGAGATGTTGAAATGATACCCTTAACTAAATGAGGTTAGTGTCAATAGAGACCCAGGGATGGAGTCTTCTTTTTAATGTCTGGCTAAAATTTTCCTCTTAACCCTCTTCTTCTAATAAGATTACTTTAAATCACACATGCTGAAAAATTCTGCCTCTGTGGCTTTTCCTTGGAATGTATTGTTGGCCAAGAAGTTCATCAGAAAGTGAATAATACTCATGAAACGGTGTTTCTCAATCTCAATAACTTTAAGATGTATAGACTTCAATACTGGCTGGGGAATTCTGGGAGATGAAGTCCACACAACTTAAAGTTGCTGAGGTTGAGAAACACTGCCTTAAAGGATGTCAGAAGCTTTATGCAAGTTTACTATTTATTTAATTATATAAACCATATAAAACTGGACATACATATAGTATCAACAAATATCTGAAAATTCCTTATATGCATCATCTTTGTCGTTATGGTGATAGAGGAATGAAATAAATTTTAGTTTTGTTTTTATTGTTCACCTTATTCATCATGATGACATGACCAAACAAACCCTCTTTATCCACATACTTTTTACTAATTGTATTTCCCAGCATGGCAACCTTTTTTTTAAATTGACTGTATTACACTTGTTTGGATCATGTGGAGTGCTGAGCTAAACCAAACTGACCATAATGTGGTGTACAAACCAAGCCAACGTATGTGTTTCCCAAGACGGTTTGGGAAGAATGTCCTGCAAGAAGTGAAGGAAAAAGTTGTGATTAACTATAAAAAGATAATGGCCCTGTCAATTAATATTTCACGACTGAGAATTACCTCTAAATAGTTATCTTGGCTATATTGTAGAAACTGTATATTATTGCCTTCTTCATACTTACTTTTTTTCCCCCTAAGTATAATCAACAATCCTGGAACTCTTAAAAGTCAAGTATAATGAAGT
>JANHZU010000894.1:89183-99638 GCA_032468055.1 Acrochordus granulatus
GGAGAAATTTTCCAACATGGGTAGCTAAAATAAAATCAGTTTTATTAATAGCAAAAATATGGATGATGCATGAGATCTGTGAGTTTGGGAAGAAAAAATGTAGAGTCAGAGAGAGGTGGAAAAAAGTATTTACCTGATGTAAAATCAGTTATAATTACACAACTGGGATTTAAAAATAATTGCAAGAACAGGCAATGCAAACTTAGTTACTTGTCTGTATATTTTATCTATTCTTTCAGAAGATAAATTAATCAGAGGTAAAAGAAATGGATTTCCTTCCATTATCTCTATACCTACTTCAATGATCAAATAATGCAAAGGGATGATTTACACCCCACCTGCACTAACTTAATTCTTATTTTAAAGAAGAGTGAAGATCAATTCTCTTCATCTGCAGAGTGCTCTGAAATGTAGAATATAGTGACATCCTTCAGTGCTATGGTAACAGCAGCCAGAAAAATATCTTGAGAAGACATTTCTTCTAGCAGTTGCTAAGGGATATATGTTTTCTTTTCTTTTTTTCTAAAAATCTAGCCTGCACTGACAAGGATCTCAGCTTTTTCATGGTTTCCTCCCAAAGACCATAATTGGTAAATTGCAAGGAACTCAGCTTAGTTTACCTAACCTCTAGAGAATATAATACTACCAGCTTAGTTTATTTAACTTCTGGAGAATATACTGCATGGTCTCTGCTAAGGTTCTAGAATCTTTGCCTTGTGCCTTTGATGCAAAAGGTTGCTTTGCTGTTTCCTCTGGCCACACCAGTCATTCCTTTGATTGACAGCCAACTTTTCTCACACTAACAATGTCTATCCTGGTAGAATTACAGCAGAGATAGAGTGAAATTAGTTGTCGGTTAGGTCTGCTTTTCTTTGCCCTCAATTCATTTTCCTTTCTTTGGTCTCTCTAACCTAATACATCTAATTTACAAAAAAAAAAAAATTACATTTCTAATACATCCCTTTACAAAATAAGATATTAAAAGGAAGAAGAGGGCCAAAGACAAGCCTTGCCTAAGACTAGGTTTAATTCTGAGTTCAACGAACATTAATGGACCATAACTTTTTATGTTCTTAAAACAATACTTTATTTTGGTTCTTTCTCGGTTCCTTATTGTCATGTGTTTATCCAACTTTGTTTCTTGAATTTGGGTTATTGTTGATTTTAAGTTTGTACTCATATTTGCATGTAGTGGGGGTGGGGAGAGGTTTCTAAGTATTAGATTGGAGGTTTGCAATTTTAATAAGGGTTTTTTCGCAAAAAATATTTTAATATGAATTTTGAATATTATTTTCTGGAGTTGTACAGGGGTTTTTAAATCAAAGAGGAAGCAGTATTTTGGCATTAAATGTATTTCTCTTCATCTCTAGTGTTTATATGATCCCTTTCTTTTGAGAAAGGAAAAGGGAAAAAGGAAAGAGAAAGGGAAAGGAAAAGATCATTCTCACTACCGCAAATCTTATTTTCTTTGGAAAAATAATTGCAGCAGAATACACAGTGCATCTTTTAAGCTATTTTCAAACTGGCTAGAAATTTATTTAGGTTACTTCTTATTTTATGTTTGGTTGAAGAATAAATGTTGACTTTTGCAAAATCAGAAAACCCAGAAAGAACAAAATTTGCACTTAAGTCATCAAATTGGTTTGGAATGTCGTGAAAGATGAAATATATAAAGCACATATAAAACATATTTGTGAAAGATGAACTATGAAATCAACTCTATTTTCTTTGTGAAATTAGCTTTATTGTTATGGCTGATCACACAAGACAGTGTGACAGCAGTGAGGTGTGTAGTAGGAATGACAGACTGGTTCAAAATTAAGGTGGGTTTACATCAAGGATCAGCCCTCAGCCCCTTCCTGTTTTACCTGTTTGCAATGGCAATGGACAGGTTCACAGATCAGGTCAAACAGGAGTCTCTGTGCAATATGAACTTTGCAGATGACATTGTGATCAAGAGAGAGAGATCAGGAGAGAGGATGGAGGAAGGATGCAGTTGCAAGGGGTAGAGGTAGTAAATGTGGATGACTTTAAATACCTAGGGTCGACTGTCCAAAGTGAGAAAGAGAGTGCAGGCAGGACTGAGTGGATGGAGAAGAGTGTCAGGAGTGATCTGTGGAAGATGCTGCGATTTTCGTTGGGTGTGACAAAGTTGGACAAGTTTAGAAATGAACATATTAGAGGAACAGCACAGTGGGAAGGTGTGGCAATAAAGTGAGAGAAGCAAGACTTAGATGGTTTGGGCATGTGTGGTGGAAGGATGAGGACTATATTGGGAAGAGACTGTTGTGAATGGATCTACTGGGCAGAAGGAGAAGAGGAAGGCCTAGGAGGAGGTACATGGATGCTGTGAGAGAGGATATGTAGGAGATCAGTGTGAATGAAGAGGATGCAGAAGACCAAGGAAGATGGAAACAGAAGATTCGCTGTGGTGACCCCTGACGGGAGCAGCTGAAAGAAGAAAACGAAGTTATAGCTGATCACACAGTTAGCAGATGTTTGGACTGGAATAGGCATTTTTATCCACCTATTGAGTCCTTCCCAAGGATCGTGGACAGGCAGATGTTATTTGATAGTGTTTAAAGTATTGTTGCAGGATGTATTATTATTGGTTAAAGATTATTACTATTATTATTAAACATGTTGCATAGATGACTGTGCATTAATTGGAACTATACTGAGTATTATTCCACACAGAATGGCAAAACAGTTGGTTTTTAAATTACTAAGATCCAATTCATTCATACAATCTGTTCTAGATAAGATGCCTTCTGAATGTTCCGTTACATGATCAAATACGCAGGATGCATACTGATTTAGTATGCAACCATAAGCCTCTTTTTTTCTGCCTTTTGTACATTTTGTTTGCTGGATCCACATATCATACAAATTTATGCCTTGCTTCACCATGATGTGGCAAGTAAACCACAGTTAGTTGGTGTGCTTATTAAACTAATCAATAAACTTTGATTTAGAAACCACAAAGGCTAAGTTCACATAAAATACTAACCAAAAAGGAACTTACCATGGTTCATTATGATGTGTGAATACAATCTTGTCCTAAGCCATCGTGTGTCTTGTTCAAAGGCTAACACAGTCCTTTTCATCTTAGTGTTTTATTTGTAAAATATATTTACCACTGAGTTGTAGTGGCATGATTTATAGCTGCTTAGGAACTGCATAATGGGAGAATATGTGGCCCATGAGCCATCACTGATAGAAGCATTTTGCCATAAGGTAGCAATCCTCTATTATGTGAAGCCTGTCGCTCCCTGGGAACTGTCTGTACGGATTCATAAAAAAACATCTTATCTTAGTGATAGATTGCTAATATTTTCTCTACTTGGAATTGTATTTCAGCTCTAATTTTATTCCTTTGTTCAAAGAGAGAGAGAAACAGAAAGAAAAATGATAGAGACAGAGATATATCAGTGCTAACAATGTCCTTTTACAAGTAGAATAAAATACCTTAAGATAGCTGAATAGGTACTTACTATATGCTATGTTGGGAGTTAATAAGTAGAATTTTCTTTGTGTATGCTGAGTGAAGTGAAAGAGTGAATTTAAAAGTCCAGTTTTTGAAAAAAAAATTCTAGGTTGTTTGTGCTTAGAGTTTGATGCATATATACTATATGCTGTGCATGATGCATCACTACATAAATCAGATTACCTTTGTTCTTTGTAAAGTCAACATCTGGCTGCAAAATTTATGGTTGCCATAAAATGTGTGATATGTAATGTGTTTGTGTGATCTGTATATCCAATTAAACCAACTGTATGTATATAATCTATATCAAAATCAAAACTTTATATATATTTTATAAATTCAATCTATGTTAGGATAAAATCAAATAAATGCTGAAATACATGCATTAAGAAATGAATATTTTTTGCAGATACACAATTATATCTGTCTGTCTACCTATCTATCTATATACACCTTAATGTGCAAAAATCTTAGGCCACCATTAGATTTGTTGTTTTAGCAATGGTATAACAACCATATATTCTTATGTCTGTTTCTTTATTAGAATACAGCCTGAAAATACAGAACATGTATATGCATCATTCAAAGAAAAGCAGAAAAAACAGCTTCTATAGGCTAAAGTGGCAAGTATTTAGTACTGATTATTTAATACTGACTTTTGGCTGAAGAGGCCATTTTGTTCTGAAAATTGTGTTTCCTTAAATTTTGTGTACATATTTCCTGTATTTTCTGTTTGAATCTTAATACAGAGACCAAAAAATAATTTTGGATAGTCATTAAAATCTTGCTAAAACAACAAAGCCTAAGTGTTGGCCCAACAACAAAGCTTAACAACAAAGCCTAACAGCAAAGCCTGAGTGTTGGCCTAAGACTTTTGCACATTCCTGTTTATATATATAAACATACATGCATATATACATATATATACACATACACAGTAATGTTAATAAGTAAACGTTACTTGCCCCAGCTCCTGCCAACCTAGCAATTTGAAAGCATCTAAAAATGTAAGTAGGTAAATAGGTATCACTTAATCCAGTGGGAAAGGTAACAGTGATCCGTGTCTCTTAGCACATACTCAGGTCCAGGGCCTTTTCTGCCATGGTGCCTATGCTATGGAACATCATGCCACCTCAGAGAAGATTGGCCCCTGCCATGCTGGCCTTTTTTAAAGTCCTAAAAACATGGCTGTGTAGGTTGGCCTGAGGCTCAGATTCTCTGTATCATCTTGGAAATGGTTGTCAGATTGATAGTCTCACCTCCATCTTAGCCTCCGTCATCTTGTTTATCCCTTTATAGTGTTTATCCCTTTTTAGTATTTGTATTTTATTTATTGTGTGGCATTTTATTATTTATGTTTTTATAATAAGCTGCCCAGAGTTGCAGTGGCAAAATGGGTAGAGCATAAATTGTATATATCTGTGTGTATATTTAAATAGGATTCTTCATACAGTTTTTGTTTGCTTGTTTAAATATAGTTTGATATACAGTAGAAATGTGATAATCTTAGACCTAATGCCAAAATGATGTTTTGAGCTTCTCCACCCATGGATGTATGGATAATTGTATGGATAATTGTTGTTCATTGTTGTGAATCAAGGGAAGAAGACATTTTTCAATGATTTGCGAGGGCAGAAGGATGACAATGATGGTGATGTATTGATATATTTATACCATCCAATTCCCAACATCTCTATGTCATGCTTGGCTCAGAGTCAGAGGAGGAGACCAATGATGGGAAGCCAGGTCCAGAAGAGTCAACAGACCATGAGCTTACTTAACTCCAGAGTTACCAGAACTATTGCTGTCTGGTAGCAGCTGCTGTTTTTTTTTTCAAAGATTAAAGTGCTGAATTATATCCTCCTTCCAAAACTGCTTTGAATTTGGAATCCAGTTAGCCAAATTTCTGAAATTTGGGGGAAGTTGTCTCTAAACAGTTGCCTTCTAATCTGCAAGTGTGTGTGTTGGCAGACTACCTCTTCATGTATTTGTGTGTGCTTGGCCTGGAACTGGACACTCTGGGTAATTTACAATTTGTTAAAATATTTAAAACAATAGAACAATACAAAACAACAACTACAACAACAAAGCAAAGATGGCAGAGATAATAGATGGGAACAAAGAAAAAGAAAAAAAGAGGGCTTCAATCATTCTTGCCAAAGCCAGGGTGAAGAGCTAGGTCTTCAAGGTCCTTTGAAACACTAGTAGGATTTTTCCTTAGCAGAGACATTAACATTGCAACACAAAAAGTCCCATTGGAGGAATTCCCCAATGATATCTACGAAAAGGTTTTAAGGAAAGCGTGGGAAACTCAGAATGGTGAAGACTCCTGGGCTGTATAATGAAACCTCTGACATCAAAACACATTCTCTGATCACCTGGCAACTAAATAAGAGTAAGAATATGATACTTTTGTCATGAGAAAATGATTTTCCTTTTCAGCAGAAGAAAGCTAAAATAATTTTTCTTTCACTAGATGAAATGAGAATTTGTAAGGAAAAAATGAAGAAAGGGGAGTTTTTGCTCCCCTCCTCTTCTCACTTGGAAGAAATAAAGTTGTGAATGAACATAGGTGGAAATGACATGTCAGACCAATCTGCCCATCTTTCCTCCCAGTAAACAAGGCTCATATACAATGTAGTTGTCAATGCTATGAAGGGCTTCCAGAATTCAATCTTTCTTCCAGCAATCTAATTTCCCAGCAGAGAGATATCCTGGATATTAAACTTGATTGCATTTGATTTCCACAACAGTTCCCTCCAAATTTCCCTCTCTGCACTCAGATATATTCAAACTAATTTGAATTCCTCTGGGGAATTGAACTTGCTTGCAAATGTTTCTTGGAAATATAACATATAACAATCCTCGGAGCAATATATCAATGCAAGAATGGGGAAAAAAAAGGACAATGATGGATTATGACTGGAGTCTTGCTCAGATGCTTGAAAACAGAAATGCATCAGATGATGCACCAGAGCTGTTGAGATGTCCCAGAAATTTTCTGATACAAACTGAAACACAATCTTAATTTTTAATGTGACAGATGGGGAAAATAATGAAGAACATGATTGGAGAATAGCCATATTTCATAGTTTTACTTCTCAATAATAAAAATTGATCACTCTTAGAGCAAGCCCATTTTTTAGAAATCAGCATGCCAATACTCTTAATGCAGCCAAACATACCTTTGTTTGTAACTGAAATAGCACAAACTGAATTAGAAGGTAGCAAGTTTAATGCAAATCAGATACTTTGATAAAGGAAATGTTGATCATATTTGTCTCTGCTTTTAAGCTTTTCTCCACATTTGTATAAATCCTTTAGGAGTTGTAAATGCCTTTCTAGTTTGGGAGAGCTAATCCTAAAATGAACTCAATCCTCACCAAATTGAACACATGCTTATTTAACATCTTTGACAGTAAATACAGTCAAAATCTTTTAAAAAGCAGGAGAAGTCCCAAATTTAGGACATTGAGCCTCCCATTCCACCACCCTTCACCAGGTCTCCTGCCAATGCATTTGTTGTTCTTTTAAAGTTGAAGTCAGAAAGTGTGGGGTAGAAGAAACAACCCAAATACTGAAAATCCTGGAAATATTTGGTGCAGGATCCAAGTTTGGGGCCTGATGCAATAGCTCTTGCCCTCTTTCTAAAAATGCCCAGGTGGATGTATCTCCATAGATATATTATAGATATATTACCCATTATAGTCTGGTAAGCTCATAATGATATAATCTATCTACAGTATAGGATAATGTAGATTAAGAAGAATCCAGCAGTCTTTGTAAATGATCTGAGCTGAAATAACTTGAATAACATCTTTCTCCCTATCACCTTTCTACCAACTGACATTGGACCTATATAATCACAAAGGTGATTTCAAAAGTGAGATAGATAGAGCTCTGTTGCAACACGTAACAGTAATGAGAACAAGAAAATCTCATGTGAATTAAATATTCATATAAATGCAGTGGAAAATAAACTTGATGGGTAAAATGACTAAATTCCATCTAGAACATAATTTTAGCAGTGAGAAGATACAAGGAATCTGCATATTCCTTTGCAAACTAACTGCTTCCAATAGGACAATGATGAAGTGCTAGCAAAGAAATAAATTTTGTTGTGGAATCCAAGGTCTTATCTCTTGCTATATGGTTAATTGTGTTTCTTTTTTTCTGGAAGGCCTTAACTGTGACTGTTAAGGACTCCAGGGTTCATCTTTGAAGAAATAATTTGGAAGAATTATATGTTGCATATTCTATTCTTCAGTGTTAGCCTGGCATGGTGCCAATCCCTATATCTCTCTAAGCGGCCTAAGTATTGCTGCCACTTAAAGGGAAAAAGATTGTCCCTGTGTGAAAGATTTGAGGTTCCTAAGGGGAAAGCTATTTTATTAGTAAGACTGGGGACTGGTTGAATTAGAAAATGCCCAAATGGGATAACATTTCTTGCAAGGTGGGAATAGTCAGCAGCATTTTACATTGTTTATGACAACAAGCCATTTTCTCTGTACTCCTATTTTCTCAACAGTATAGAAAATCTCTCTTTTGTTTTCTCAGGAACATGAACTGACAAATATTTTAAGGATTACAGACTTCTGTAAAAACCAGTGAGGTCTTTCTGTGGGATGGGAATGCAGGGGAGAATTAGATTCAATTCTTCACGGAAGGAATTGAAGCTCAAAAGATTATTATGAATTTATTATGAGTTACCTGTTATCTCAAAAAATAGGAACCACCCATTTATGTCACTCTAAGTTTCTTCTAAGGTACAAATTAGGTAAAATAATAATCAACAAATTAGTAATGAATGAAAAAATATAATATGAACCTGTCCTATATCACACGTAGTTCTCTAACTTGTCTCAGATCCAGGGCATTTTCTGAAGTTTCACTGGGAGTAGCCCATGTATGCTAGATTCTATATCTGTATCTCTCGATATAGATTAATCAGTTAATAGGGATGAAAAAAGTAGTGGCATTCCATTCAGTGAATTATTTCAGTGAGTTACATGTTGAAACAGACTCGATCATCTTAGTTGGACATTCTACCTCAATAGACAGGGTGTCTGCAGCAGCATGAATTATATCCACAGAAACCTCCTTGTGTTGGTCGGAATGAAGCAGAATGATTTCCAGTGTTTATGTGACATTTCCATTTTTCAAAAGGTAATTTTATCTATGGAAGAAAATGATTCAACATGTTTTTTTCTGTAACGTAGATTTTATTATATTTTGTAGTGTTAGACTACAATCAATGATTATTTTTGTCCAAAATAGAATTAGAAATCTGTTTGATATTTGATTAATGTGTTATATATAAACAACAGTAAAGTAACACCACCCAAACCAAAGAACCTCAGCTTCAGGCAGTTGGTATATGCATGACAACTAAATCCCACAATCTTGAAATTTGGAAATCTGAGTTTTATAGGTTAGCAGAACCTCATCCCAACACAGCCATGACTTCCAGACAACTCTGACCATCAAATGATCAAAAAGGAGAGAATATCTCATGTTATTACAAACCAAAGGGATTAAGCAGAAGCAAAAGGAATAATATTCTTGTGTGGATTCTGGTAAAAATTGTGCTCCTAAGTGACAGAGGCTATCGCCAATTCAAATTCAGTTTGAAATCAGTTTGAAATATATCTAATAATTCATAATTAACAAGTATCTTCAATTCCCCTTCCTTTAAAATAGTTTTGATAAATCTAGGGTCTAATAGAGTAAGACCCATTATCCAGCAGTATCTGAGTCATCTGGTAGAGTGGAGATGTAAAGGCCTTATCACAGCTGTTCCTAAAAAGATTCATTCATCACTCCTCTCTCCTAGGACTCTAAGCAATAACATTGATAATTCTAACAGCACAAGAAGCAAGTTTTTCATCTCTTCTATCATTGTTAGCTGAATTTTTTTTCCAACCCAGCTGAATAAGCAGATACCAAATTTCTAATCCATCATTTGTAATTAATATAATATGCTGCTTAAGTTTAAAAAGACAGAAAAAGATTTATTCAGAATTTGTATATCAAAATTATAGGCAACAAAGCTTTGTTTTTTCTGTCCCTAGTTATTTTCCTACTCAGCATATCAGCATCCAAAAACTCTAGGCCAGGTATACAATGGAAAAAAAATTCTCTGTGTTTTTTTTACTTGTTGATTTTAAGTCTAAAATTTAGAAAATCAAAAAGGATTGTTTCTGTCAATTGCAGTTGACAGTTGCCTGTTCTATAGTCAACTAAGTTTTTAACAGAATTATAGCTGAAGCAAAAGAAAATTTGAAACTGTCTTGCTTTGTGGATGTCATATATATCTTGGTCACTTTCATATCTATAAAAATTAGATGTATCTGAACTTTTAAAGCAAATACCAAACACTGTCTCTTATAGCCAGAGAATTCTGTCACAACAAATTGCTAAACAAGTGATGCCTGCTATAGTTGACACAGAAACTGTCCGTCCGTCCGTCCGTCCACCCATCCACCCACCCATCCATCCATCCATCCATCCATCCATCCATCCATCCATCCACACAAAGTGCATTTTCACTGCCATAGATTCAACATTAGAATAATAAAAATTATGAAGGAAATGTAGTTAGCATAACAATTTTTAATCTCCTATCTTGTGGACCAAAAGTTCATCTTCGACCAAAGTTTCCATGGAAATGAGGAATGAACATTTCTGAATAAACTATTATTATTACTACTAGTAGTACTTTATTCTCATCCTTGAGGAATATGTTTGCAAACCACAGGTAGATAATAGCTAAGATTTGTTGACTTAAAATAAGGCTACCATTCTCACAAAGTAAACTCATTTGAAAAACAAGGTTCAATTAAGATTAAAAGAAGGTTTTGATGATACCGGCTCGGTCGTCACTGGGTTAATAAGGACCACGCTAGATGTTATTGGGGATCCTGGATATCTAGTGGAAAATGAGCTACAGGACTCCACTGGAGAAGGAA
>JANHZU010000894.1:151540-161775 GCA_032468055.1 Acrochordus granulatus
GGGAAGACTCTGAGAGGCAGTGTAAGACAAGGGGGCCTGGCATAGTGCAGTCCATGGGGTCACAAAGAGTCGGACACTACTGTGCGACTGAACAACAAAAAAGAGTAAAGGCATCAGCAGTGATCTTAGAGAAGCAATTGCTGCTGTCCATCAATCTGGGAAGGCTTATAAGGCCATTTCCAAGCAATTTAAAGTTCATCATTCTATAGTGAGGAAGATGACTCACAAGTGGAAAACATTCAAGACTGTTACCAATCTTCCCAGGAGTGGACATCTCAGCAAATTCACCCCAAGGTCAAACTGTGCAATGCTCAGAAAAAATGCAAAAAATCCAAGAATTTCATCACGTGAAATCTGAAAAGTTCATGACAGTACAGTTAGAAAAAGACTGAACAAGTACGGTTTGTTTGAAAGCCTCTTCTCTCTAAAAAGAACATGGCAGGACAGCTTAGGTTTGCAAAGTTGCATCTGAACATTAATCACAAGACTTCTGTAAGACAGATGTGACCAAAATGGAGATGTTTGGCCAGAATGCACAGTGCCACATTTGGTGAAAACTAAACAGCACTAACATCTCATACCAACCATCAAGCACAGTGGTGGAGAGGTGATGATTTGGGCTTTTTTTTCAGGTACAGGACCTAGGCACCTTTCAGAGGAGCCATGAACCCCTCTGCAAACCAAAGTATTGTAGAGTCAAATGTGAGGCCATCTATCCAACAGCTAAAGCTTGGCTGACATTGGGTCACACAACAGGACAATGATCCCAAGCTCATCAGCCACTCTAGAGCAGAATGGCTGAAAAAGAAAAGAATCAAGATGTTGCAATGGCCTACTCAAAGTCCTGACCTCAACCCAATTGCGATTCTGAGGTGGGACCTCAAGAGAGCTGTGCATAAACAAATGCCCACAAATCTCAATGAACTGAAGCAATGTTATTAAGAGGAGTGGGCCAAAATTCCTCCACAATGATGTGAGAGACTGATAAAGTCATACAGAAAATTATTGCTTCAAGTTATTGCTACTCAAGGTGGTTCTATCATAAGGTGTACTCAGTTTTTCACACATGGCTTCTCCATTTTGGCTTTCTTTTTGTAAACTAAATGATGACATGGTTCATTTGTTGTTGTTCATCTGAGGTTGCAATATGTTATGTGTTGTTAATCTGACCTACTTTTAAGAACTGCTAAGGACAGATGAGTTTTACTGATATGGAAAGCCATAGAACTCAAAGAGGGTGCACTTTCTTTTTTACATGACTGTAGATGTATTTATGAACTATCAGAATCAGAGGTCATTTCAAGCAAGAGGTTTGCTCATTGATTTTATAGAAAACAAAATGTGAGATATTCCCCTCTGTTGTTTTTTTTTTTGAAGTGTGTGTTCAGCAGAATCAAATATATTTGCTTTTGTTTTTAAATTGGATGGGTGTTTTTTGCTCACTTTCAGGGAAATGTGTGTTATTTGGTCAATTGGTTTGACTGTTGTACTGAGAGAGAGAGAGAAAGAGGGAGAGGGAGGGAGGGAGAGGGAGATTAGCCTAATTATGGAAACAAAAGGTGAGATGAAGGCAACAGAATTTATGACCATCAAATGAGCATCATTCTACCTGCCACCTGTGGTTTCTAGATACTTGTACCCTCTTTTTTATGAAATCCCAGGTAAGCAGCAAAACAAAAACAACCCTAACTTAACTGTCAGACCTATGGACACATATTCACCCTCAATATTTCTGGTGAATAGGATAATAAACTGTGGGAAGATTTCACCCAACCCCTGTAAGTATGTCAGTTTGCTATTTGAAGCTGCAATCTGAAGAGCTTATAATTAGACTGAGTTACATTTAAGTGTGTCAGCTTGTCATTTAAAGCAGCAGGCTGCCACACCTGTCTAAAAGCTGATCTGTTCATAAACATGCGTCCAGGTCTTCCATTTCTATTCCACATTAGCATTTCCTCAAGGTACCTAATTCCACAAAGAATATTGCTGGAAAAATATCATCTCTTCACTGAAGTACAAAACAGGGAAACAGCCAGTAAGCAATGCATCAAAGTATCATGTGTATGTGGGATGCATGACCTAGGACAAATTTTTGGAAAATTAGCTAAGGGGTGGTGGGTTCTAAATGGGAGAATCCATTTTCTGCTACTGAAATATTATTTAGGAAATTAACTGAGGCAGAGTGATCATGGACACTTGTAAGATTCAGTGGAAGATCACATGGGAAGTTTTAAATAAAGATTCTCCATATCCATTAATATTTTCTTTTTCCTTCCAATCAACACTGTTAAATTACTAATCTGCCTAAAATTCAGAATTCCCTTTCTTCCCTTCCATCTGAGCTGAACAGGCTGAAGTGTCCATTGAAGTACAGAGATGGAAAACTTTTTGATAGCCTGGAAAGTTGGCTTCTTTATTCCTTTTGATTAAACATCAGAATATTTGACACAAAGAAGTGTCTGGTTGCAATGTATGGTTTGCTTGAGTTAAATTGCTTTCAATTCCCTTCCCCCTACATTTAATATCCTGCCAAATTCAGAATATTTGATACAAAGAAGTGGCAGTTTGTCCTTTTCTACTCATACTTGATTCACAAAGCACTTTATAATCTTAAAATTAAAAGCACTTATAAATAGGCACAGGTTTTCAATGCAATGATCTATATTTATGATATAGGACAGATGTGTAGCTGACATTGGACTATCATCCATTACCTGAACTGCAAAATAGAAGGGACAGCAGAAATGGGGTCATCAGACGAGGGGCCTGTAATCTAAATTATTTCAAAGACAGCAAAGAGTGCAGGAAAGCATGAAGAAAAGAACTGCTTGGATTTTTTTTTAAAGCAGAAGAATGTAATGCATCAGGATAGACTTCCTCATGTTTGTCAAAAATAGATGGAATCAGCAAGTATGTCTTACATAAAACAACAAATATGTTGTAAATATCTATATAATCAGTGATATATACTCGAGGAAATTACATATCTATCTACATTTAGATACATCTGAAGAATGTTATCTATTGATCTATTCATCCAATAAATAGATGGATGAATATTACTTACCAACCTACCATCCATGTACAAAATTTAGAAAGGTATAATGAATGAATGCAGATGACATTGATTTTGATGGGATTAACATTTTATGCTTTGCTGCACCCAAATGCTCCTACCCCTTCTTTTAGATTCTTGTTTTTATACATCTATAATGTTTTTAATTCATATATCTTTTATATCTTCTAACTTTTCATATATTTTTAGGTTATTTTTACTCTGATGAGTCCTCTACACTTTTAATGACTGTACCCCATGCGCCTTTTGCTGGTCTATGGCTATAAAAAAGATTGATTGGTTGAGGGTTGATCTACAATCTATAAAATACAGTTTAGTCACATAGATGCACATTAAAATCTTGCTGAATTCAGTGAGAAGGTAATTTTCTTCCCCTTTGAAATCAATTATATATATTTAACTTCACCTACATTTTATGTAATCTGGATTTTATGGCTTCTGTATTTGAAAGGACAAAACGGTGCTTTGGAGAATGAATGTATGAATGTATGAATGTATCTAGCATACATGTACAATTCCTTAAGCCAAAATGGTATTCTTCTTGAGACTGAGCTGCACTTGCCAAATGCAGTTGTATGAATGCAGTTGTTTGAAGGAGATGCAGTTAAGTGCTATGTGATGTTCTTCCACATTCTTCCAAAGCACCACACAACCCTTCTAATAACAGCACACAAACAAACAGTAGCAAAAAAAAGGAAGTTTAAGCCCTCATTGCGTATGTATGGCAATGTATGGTTTGCATTTTGCTTTCAATTCCCTTCCCTTACATTTAATATCCTGCCATATATGATTCAGAAGATGTTCTAAATATTTTTGATTTGAGGCATGTGATTATTTAACATTAATTTTATGTTTTAAATTGGCTTTATGTCTTTATGAAATACTGTTACTGATATATTCTAACATCCCAGAATTTCTGTAAACTAATAATAAAAATATAGTCCTCCCAGAATCTAACATATTACATTTTATATAAACATTTAATAATCCATTATAACATCGTTTTAAACTCATGCTTGCTTTAAATATGCTGCTGTGGGCAACAAATAGACATATGTAATTTAAATTTAAAATGAACCACTGGAGGAAAGGACTTTTAATTTACATGTACAACTTTAATGGTTTGCAGAGAACGTTGACATTTAAAAAACTGCAACTACAAAATCTCTTCATATTTATTGCTAATGTATCTGCTGCATCTAGTGCAGAGTTCTTCAAAGCAGAATTAGTACAAAAGTATATAAGTCATAATGGTATGATTAGATTCATAATCTCAATAGATTAATATGGTATAAATATGTTAGGAATTATAGGTAGTTCTCAACTTGAGCCTGGAATTTTGGTTATAACTCTTTGCAGTCATTAAGTGGGTCACCACATAAACTTATTCAAATTTATTACTGCTTTTGCATGTTGCTAAGCAAGCTACCATGGCCATTAAATGTTTCTTGTGGTTGTTAAGTGAATCACATTGTCATTAAGTGAATCCAGCATATCCAGTGGATTTTTTTTGTCATTTTCTTCCATGAAACAGCAAAGAACCTTGCAAATTGCAAAATGCTGCAAAGGGTTGTAAATGTGAGACAGTTGCCAATCACTCAAAATGTGATGTGGGCTTTGAGGATTGGTTGTAATTAAATTTCTTTGAGTCTATTGTAACTTTGAACTGTTACTAAGCAAACAGTTGTTAAGTGAATACTACTTGTATAACACAGAGATGTTTGCCTTCTTGAGTTACTAATAAAGTAATAAAGGTAGGATGAAAATAAAATAATAAAACCTATTGATGGCTTAGTCTTGACAGCTGAATGAAATTTTAAAGTCAGAGATCATAGAATGATAGAATTGGAAAGATCGCTTTAATCAAACTCCTGTTCAGAACAAGATATATAATGATGGCCACAGTATTACATCACTTACAAATGACAACCTGGAGTAGTAAGGTTGAAATCTGTTCAATTTTCAAAATTTCTCCCTTTCTTAAACTGTGACTTTTCCCTCCTCAATCTAAAAATCTCTAGATTTTCAAGCTAGTGTTTGGATTCCAATACATACGGAAGATAGGGAATAAAAACAATGAGAGTCAGGCAAATGTTTAAGGGAGCAAAAACCTTATTAAACATTCTACTTATCACCAAGGTCATATTAATTATTTTTTCCCCAGAAATTATCTTTCAGTTTAATGGAAAAGCAATTGGATTGGTCTTTCTTTTAGGTGGAAAAAGAAAAAAAAAACTGATAAATTTTCTGGTTAGAATAAGATGTTTCAATATCTGCCTTAAGGCTTATATTTAAGTGTCCTGTTGTTATTTAAATGTTTCCAAGATATACAATTTATTTGGCCCTCCAAAATTTGTGGGGTGTTCCTCCAATACAGCTTTTCCTGTCTGGGAGCAATGGAAAGAATAAATTGAAGTCAAAACCGATTACCAAGGGAAATAGGAAAGCATCTAAAAATTAAGATGGAAAACATCTTATCTGACAAAGGAAGAAAGAAAAGAAGAATCACATTGGCCTAACATTCAGCTATATACCTCTTTGATTCTGACTTTCAAGTGTTCTTTATTTTTGGGCACTTATGTCTTCTTCTTCACCTAATCAGATGCTTTCCTCCTCTTAAACTCTCAAGCTATATCTTCTGTTGATTTTCTCCTTCATCTTCTTTTCTCCTTACTGCTGTATTGTAATGGATTTCTTTTTCTTCAAGCTTCCATCCATCCTGCTCTGTATCTTTAAATGCCAATTTGAATATTCATCTCTTTATTTTCAAACTGACTGTGGGAGAAGAAAGGGCAGAGCCAGGGTTGAAGAGAGGGATTAGCTTGGAGTCACTGAACACACAGTGAAGACCATTAAGTTTATCTGGGGAGGTCCAGGTGCTTGGCGGGCAGTTGGAGAAATTCTTGTGACCTTGGAACATCAATAAATCTGTTAATTAGAATTGCTCAGAATGAACCTATTCCTTCCAGCCTCATATTGATCTTTGGCTTGTGCCTTGACCTTTCACCTGCCTTCCCTTGTCAGTCTGGAAATGTAAAAACAAGCAGCTTTTATTTGTTTAGTCTATGTGGTTTACCCTGATTAAATGCATCTATTAGGACAGTGACCACATTTTATTGGAAAAAAGAAAGGACAAAACTGAAAAAAGGGCAAATCTGAAAAAGGTTCCTAAAGAGAAAGAAAAATTAATTGTTCATGTTTATTGTGTTGCTTTACAAAGGAAAATTCAAGTGCAAAATCAAGAAAATAATGAAATTAAAAAAATCCAAAGGACAGCTTTTTGAAATAAAGGACCACCCTTTATAACGAACGGTGTATGGTCACTAAATCTATATGGTGAGAATGGTAGGAGTTTATTCCCAAGATTCAAATTTACTACAGTATACCTAGAGCTTTTTTTAACTCTTGTCTTCATAATTCATTCCTCTCCATTAAATAGAATTCATATGTTGATCATTTATAGGAATGTTCAACAATAACAGCCTCATAGAGTCCTAAAATCAGAAGGGGTTTGATGGCTCCTTTTCTATTTAACAGATTTTTATTAAAGGACATAAGCTTCTGTGAACTACAACTCACATCATCAGATACACCAAGTGAGTGAACTGTTGCAGAATTTAAATTGTGAAGAGTGGAGTGGAGGAGGCATAGTTTTGCAAATGAAATTTACATATGAGACAGATTGCAAGTAGTTTATCAATTACAAATTATAAAGTGTTAAAAAATAAACCCATTCTGTTTATTAAGACCTTTTGAAATAACTTTAAATGTATGTGAGTTCAGCTATCATATTTTCCCAAAGTAGACATTCTGAGGTCTGCAGTAGTGTGTCCTGAAAGGCTAAATTGCTGATATGACAATGTCTTTGTTCTGAATCCTAATATAATAGAACCACATACTGTAATTTTCCTCTTACAATGTCTTTTAGGAGTTCCAGAAGATAATTTCTATTAACTGTTCACTTTGCCATGTTAGACTATGATAACTTCAAGTGCCAGACATTTTTCTTCCTATTAAATTGAAGAGCTTGGTTTTCTTTAAAAGGTTCAAGTTTCAGAAGCTAAATACAGAAACAATGTTCTGTTGTAATACTACACAGCCAGAAGATTCCAAAGAAACCAAGCAAACAGAATTAAGCTGGTACCATTTGAGAGATGCCAGTTGTTTTTTAACCATTTGCAAAGAATTTCTGTATATCAGGGAGGATAATAGAGACAAAAGTGCTTCCACCTCATTCTCTTTTGGAGAGAAAGAGAGTATATACAAGGATTCTCTCTCTCCATAAAACTCAGAAACCTGAAAAAATATAATGTTGGTGGTAGAAAAAGCTCTCTGTTGTACATTGTTGATTACTGCATATAGAGGAAAGCAAACATGGAAATGTAAGGGAAAAGAAAGTTAATGGACTCAGCTGGGTTCTGTCTCCTCTTGGTGGAGCTAACAAAAAAATAGAAAACCTGAGATCTCAGAGTCATCTTTGACCCTCTAAAGCTTTAATAGGATCTGTCAAGTCCTGTTCACTCAAAGCACAAATGATCAGGTTCAAATTATCCCACCATGGAAACATTATGTAAAGTTCTATCTCCAATAGAAAAAATATATGTGTAGCTCAGGATTGAACTGTGGAATCCATGGTGCTCTCTGAGCTTGGTTGTTTGCTTGCAGATGTTTAATTACTCAACTAGGAAACATAATTAGTGCTAGTTTGCTCTTTGTTCCCTGTTTATATCAAGTTTGTTTATATATTAACAAGAAGCAAATCCCATAATCACTACCAGTGATGACGTTACCTAGTTGAATAATGCGACATCTGCAACCAAGCTCAGAGAGCACCAGGGAAAGATACTGTTTGTAAATACTGCATCATCATTCCTTTTGTGTTCAGCAGATGACACTCTTGCTTCATTTAACTCTGCTCCACAGAAGACCTAGCTCTCTGGAGAAGGTTCCAATGCTGGGAAAGCTGGAAGGAAAAAGAAGAGGAGGACCAGCATTAAGATGTATGGATTTAGTTACAGTGGGATACGTCCCTAAGCCAGATCTTCGGGTTTTCTATCACTGTAGGTGGGTAGTTTCAAATATAGTGATATTGAATGCATTGATGAAAGACCAGGTTTGGGACAGATCATTGCTTGACTTGATGACACTCAATCCTACCTTTATTTTGTGAAATTCAAGGTAGTGTACATAGTGTTCCCTCCCTTATTATCCATACAGTAAGAAACCTATGAGATAAGTTGGATGAGAGTGACAGGCCTACAGTGACCCATGCCTAATGCAGGACCAGGACTAGAAATAAATTTGTTCAACCACTAAGATGACATCACACATTCTGTTTTACCCACCCCCACCAGTAGCAAACTATTTGCTTAGCATTCTATTTATTCTAAACCATTCACTGTCCTCCTGCCCATCTATGTTTATAAAATTGTTTACATTCTCTATTGCTCAAAAAATCCAGTTGCCTTTTTGAGAAGGTTCTTCATTTTATGAAATGTTGCTATTAAACATGACCTGGATTAATGAGAATATACAGACATCCCTGTTTATATGGGGGGCTGTCTTCACTCGAAAAAAAGTTGGTTGCAGGTACAGTGATTTCCAGAATAAAAGTGAAAGTAACTATTAAGGTGTATTCATTGTTTCTGAAAACTACAAGTTTCTCCTTGATCAGTTTATGAGTTTGGGTTTAAGTAGCATTAGATCCTTAAAGCCCAATGCAAACACTGGCTAGACAGGAGGCCATGTGCCTTCTGCAAGAAGACTTTTCCTGGCAGCAGCGCCTCTAAATGAAACACCCTGTTGGTTGGACTGCCGAGTTATCCATTTTCTTCTCAGCTAGATTGCAGCTGCTCCATTCATGTGGGAAAAAACTAATAATAAGAGAATAAGTATGAAAAGAAATTGTTCTCAGTCTGAAAGCAGGTGTAACACAGTAAGACATAGGAGATCTTGATGATATCTGTTTTTTTTCTCCATGAAAGATAAGAATAAAAGAAGATGATGATGGTGAGTTAGGAATATATGTGCTACCTTTACTGTTCTGAACAAAGACCAAAACAAATTTTTGTTGGATGACTGACTTTTCAGGGAGAAATGAGTTTGTTAGGTTGTGGTTTGCCTGTGTAAAGCAACCACTAGTAGTTCTCTTGATGATGTCCAGAGTTCACAAGTTAGATCATTCAGTGCACATTGTTGATTGAGGGAAACCTCACAGAAAATATTGTCATAGTTTTCTGTTAACTCGATACCTTTAATTCATTTTCTTCAACACTACTTCCTATTTCCATCTAGAAATGAATCAAGACATATTGCCTTCCATGATGAGAGAGAAGGAAGAAGAGAGAAGAGAGACAGAGACAAGTAGACAGATATTTGTAGAGGACTCAGGATCCCACTAGGAAGAACAATGATACAGTGATTGGGTTATTCCCAAGTTTTCATGGTTTTTGTGATATATTTGAAGGTTTATTTTATTATGCTATATTATGCCAATTGAGCATTTACATGACAGAATTTCTGGTCTCAAAAGGAAAGATTAAATGGATGGCCAATTTTTATCAACCATTGTCTAAAGGAAGTCCAGGATATAGTAGAGAGGTGGTAGAGGAACTACAAGTTTTCAGTACTTTTGTAGCTTTATTCTCAATTATTCATTGTGCATGCATGTATGAGATTAAAAAACAAAGCAAAAAAAAGCCAAAAGCAAACAGCAGATGAAATGATGAATTTGTAGATCACATTTCAAACACAGGCAAGGAGTGATAATTAAACTTTACAATCATGAAAAAAGTATACTTTATATGGCACAGACTTTATCAGGCATTTTTTGTTACATATGTTGGAACTGCTTTCACATCTATCATAAGCAGAAATCTGCTTTTTCTTTTTAGTGAACAGTCTAATTTCTCTTTGGATGAGAATTTAGGGTATCAGATTCTGTAAACAGTCCCATGCTTATTAGAAGGCTAAACTAAGTAATATAAAAACAGCTGTTTCCTCTGATCTTTGACAGTATGGCTAATTTCAAGCAAACAATAGTTTGATATAAATTAGGACTATCATGCACTAAGAGGGAGAGATCACCTTCCTTCCTTCCTTCCTTCCTTCCTTCCTTCCTTCCTTCCTTCCTTCCTTCCTTCCTTCCTTCCTTCCTTCC